>JAQFXP010001611.1:0-18399 GCA_034693685.1 Belba bartosi
TAGTGTCAATCTGAGCAGATACAATAGTATTAACGTACAGATATTTTGGCATATATGCCAAAAAAAATCTTCCTAAGGTTATAACTTATAATTTTTAAAAAATAATAATACGCGATTATTTTTCCCTCAACCTTATATATGGGTTAGAACAAAATTGTTTATGACCATTTTAAATCATTAAAATTGTTGCACAATTTTGAATTGATATATTTTTGTTAAAACATAGTTATTTTATTATATGCAAAATAAACAATTTTTAAAAAGTTATCGTTAGGCTTAACTAAATATAGCTTTTCTTATAGCTTTCTAGGTTACAGTATATGGCGTATCTTTTTTTTGGTTATAAATATATAAATAATTAGTAAAATTATTTGATAAATATTGACAAATATTGTAATTTCTAATAACCACCTGGTCATATAAAATGATAGTAAATTGTTTTTAATTTTTTATCAAAACTATTATTACAATTATATTCAAGTTTTAATAATTTATTAGTCAACATTTATTTTATAAATAAAAATTAATTAAATATTGATAGAGGCCCCCTGTCGGCCACTAGGCGTACTAATGTCTACTCACATCTCATATGTCTTTGGACAACAGTTTTTAGTATTGAATAAATAATCACTTAATTTACCATGCACCAACGTGGTGATTATAAGCGGAGTATAATGTATATATATATTACACACAAAAATGTGTATATAGCTGCCATTTACTGCAATCTAGAAAAATAAGAGAAAACTACAACTTGTCAGGCCTAATTATCATACTCACTTAAAATAAAAATAAAAATGTGTTAAAAAATTATTGTTTTCAACTGTATAATACAATAACCAGGCGTTTTGGTTTTCGGTCCAAAATAGCAATATTCTCCCAATTAAACCCCCAATTAAGGCACAAACTTAACTTAAATCAAATCATAGTTTTAAAACTTTAACTTGATAATTATATGCTCAATAATGTAATCTTTAAACTTTAAAATATGAATCAAATTAAGTTAAGATATTAAAATTTTTTTATTTTCTGTTTTGGACCGAAAACCAAAACGACTGGCAATAACAAATTTAATTAGCCACTAAAATTTTACATAAAATAATTATACAGTTACTGTATATATAATAAATAGATAGTTTGAAGAGATGTTATGTACAGTTGAAAACAATAATGTTCAAAACATTTTTATTTTGGAAAGTAATTATTTTAATCTAATTTAGTAATTTAAAATTTTATTTGCAAAATTTAGAAACTTTTTAAATAAACTGTCTGGGTGTCTATTACTGAAGGTCATGGGTAGATAGAAAGGCCTAGTATATACAGTATATATATATATATATATATATACTACATACTATATATAAAGAAAATACTACACACAGCATTAAAACATAATTTAATGTTATTTTTAATTTATATTAGTTAATTAGTAGATTAATAACGGCAAATTAAGTTAATTTAGTTTTAATTATTCTAACTTTAAATAATTTCCGAAAATAAATAGACTAATGCCGGTAGACTTATGACGACTATGTTTCCAAATAATTGTCCTTGACGATATTTTTATTTATCTCAATTACAATTTGAAGATTTTTTTAATTAGTAAACATTTTCTATTTATTTTTGCATTTTAATTTAATTTGATGTAAACTAGAACTAATCCCAATTTAGCAAAAAAAAATTTACGTTTGACCAAAACCCCCAAAAAAATTTGAAGCAATCGAAGGCAATAAAAGCCAAACAAAATCTAAGAAGTTATTCAGGTTTACTCACTTTGGCTAAATTGACTGATCCTGACAAATATATTAATGATTATTCAAATAATATTCAATTTGCATTGTACAGTACAATTAATTCTCTACAAATTGTATAATAAATTTATTTATTTGTTTAATTTCTTTAAGTTCAGAAATTTCTTGTTTATAATGAATTAATTGTTATAATAAAGAAACAAATGGTTCGAATGCAACAATAATTATCTTTATTTTTTTGCATAATTCAATGCATTTTTTATATTTCATTTATAAATCAATAAACAATTTTACAATTTTATAACCTATCAAATTGGCTGCAAATTAGTTTAGATCTTATTTTACATAACAATACTTGAAAATCATAATATCATATAATTTCACAATTGAGAGCAATAACCATAAGTCAGTTATCACATCGTTCTGAATGAAAATCTATTCAAATGGAATGGTAGGTACAGTACAAATGCAGCCCAAACTCTCCGACAGTATGTTTTATGAAGATGTGATTAACGCTTTAATTTATAATTCAATATCTTTAGGGTTTCAGCAAATTAATGGCACTTTTTTAGGCTTTTTATATATATTTATATATTTTTTTTGAATTTGACAGCAAATGATTGTTAATTAGGATAACAATGTTTAACATAACATATGAGCATTTGTAGCACAAATCATAATTTCTACTAAATATTTAGAACTATTTCAAAAATTACAATTGATTTAAAAAAACAATATTTAATAATTGAAATAACATTATTATTCAGTTTTCCTCAATTACTTCAAATTAGAAATGTTGTCGACTTTCTCTGTGAACGCAAATCGAATTGTTATTAAACTAATAAAAGTTTAGGTCAAAAGTATTTAATGCTTTCAACTATTGATTTAGAGATCAAAAAATAATTTGTGAGCAAATTAAGTAATAAAATAAATTATTTGTTAATTCAATTAAATAAATTCATAAAAAATCAATTTTTATAAGTATTCTTACAATTGATTTTGTTTACAAAAATTATTTAAATAATTAAAAATATAATATCAACAAAAATATTTGACTTAAAACAATTGATTGTAATTTCTTTTAAATTAAAATTAATTGATTTCTAAATACATTTAAGCGATTCTTAAGAATTAAATAATAATTGACCTTTGATTGGAACAAATATTTAGAAATACATAATAAAATTTAAAAATCTTGAATTCAAAAATATATTAATTCAAAAAATTTGCTTTAATTCTATAAAATAAAAATTAATTTCAAAGAATAGCTTTCTATAGAATTGATTGAGTTTTGAACTTTACTTTTGATTTTGTAATACTTTCAGTTAATTTGTATTTTAAAAAAGCTTTTTTAAACAATTCATTAATTGTATCCAAAAACTAAATCAGTTTAATAGCAATTCGATTCGTCTTAAGAGTAAAATATTTCACATAATTCACACAAAAATAACCTTTTCTTTAATTATTACAATAATATTATAACTAAACTTAAGTCTTAGTTATCTTTCTTTCTATCAATAGTTAATCGCAAAAATTGATTCAAAAAATAATTTGAATTTATTAAAGAAAATAATTTTAAAAACAAATAACTTAGAATAGGAACCCATAATATAAAATAATTTGCTGTCAAAAAGTTTTCAATGAGTCGAGTGAATGAAAAAATTAAAAAAAAATAAAGAAAAAAATAAAACAAAAATACGATAAGTCCGTAGCCAAAGCAGGGGTTCGTCACCTTTGAGGGCAATCCTTGTTTGTCGATATTAATCGATCTATCGGTCGGTAATTCAGTAATTCTTATATCAAATTATCTCTGATTTAGTGCATTAGCTCTGCATTACTTATATTACGCTTTTTATTCTGACTATAACTAGCATTCAATTAAAACTAATTTATTTTTGCATTCAATAGACTGAGAATTTTGAATTGCGATTAAAACGAAGTCCTTTCGAAATAAAATGACATCAACTTTGATTAAAAGTAAAAAATGTAATAAATATTTCATAATTTAATTTAAACACTATATAAAAGAATTGCGGATTAATAGCAAAATAAATATCATTTGTGAAACGAAAAAATTTTGATAATTCAGAATCTGTTAAATTGCTTATTGAAAAATTTGGCTAAACTTTAGAACTCATTATTCGACAAGTTTTGGCAACAGTTTTCTCAAACAAATTAATTATTTTAGAAAATTTAGACAAAAATATGAAAATATATTGAAGTTTTGAATAATGCCGTTGACTAGCGGTTCATGAATTCAGATGTGATTCTTAAACCAACGGTTTAGATATGTCCAGAACTGGAAGTCTGGCCACTGGCCACTGGCAAACCAGTCCTAAGTCAGTCTACGAATTAAAGCAATTTCGGCTTAAAATGAAATCAACTGAAAGCACATTCGAGTGACAAATGCCATCGTTTTGATGCACTAATTGATTGGTTTCTCTAATTCAATGCAAAAGTAGTTTTAATTAATTCGTTATATCTTTTACTCATTTAAACTGTGCTTTCAGTCAATCTATTCGAAAGTATTGGCTTTGAATTGAGAGGAAGTTCTGCGACTTTAAGAATAGCTTAATATTGGAATGAATTTGAATGAATAGTTAGTTTTGTTTTGTTTTCAATTTTGAATAAATCAACGCCAATGTTGAAGAAGTGCCACAAAAACAAATTGAGTGACAATGGCTTTAGCTCTTCAATACTGTCGAACGCATATGCGTTCAGAAGTCAGAATAAATAGTTTGAATTGTCGGACATAAGACTAGGAGAGCGTTCATTCGGTTCAATACAACTAATTATCGTTTGGAAGCAATAATTTAACCAAATTTTCGAATTAAATATTTGACATTTGACTAGCGATTCATTTAACATGAATTCTACAAATCGAGTATCGCTTGTCATGAGTTCACAACGTTTTTAATTTATTGTTTCGAAAGAACAAAAACTCAAATTAAAATTTTTGGATTATAAACTAAATTAAGTTAATAAACAGTAAAATATTTAAAGTTTAATCAAATAAAAAAATCAGAAATTTATATAAAAGGTTTGAAAAAATATTGTTATTTAAATTCGAACTAATCCTAAAATTTCAATTTGAGTTCTCGTTCTGTTTCAACAGTTTATATAATTTAGAAAAAAAGAGCAAATTTTAAACCAAATGTTTTGAAACAAAATAATATTAGAGTTTTAGTTGACTTTAATTAAGACCTGATTAGCGCTAAGATATTGGGTTTGACTTTAGTTTATGAGAAAATCGATTCTTTTCCTTATGATAATTGCGGTCGTATTCCAAGACAAGACTCTTAATGTGAGCCAACTTGTCGTGAAGATAGAACATCCTTTTGCGGCACTTCTGGAACTTCGGACAACTCTTAGTCTCTTCATATTCTTTCACTATTTGATCCATTAGTTTCTGCATTAATCGAAACAAGTTTTAAACTAAAGTAAAGCCCATAAGTGGTCAAGTGGTGAGTAATGGGCATAACTTACATTCCACTCGTCAGAGCCCTCGACTTTGGTGTTGAGTCGGATTTCTAATTCGGAGAACTTGTTGGCCACGTTCTCAACGTGTCTGTGCAGTCGTCGGTACTCTTCGTATTCAATATAGAAGTCCTTCTTATACTGAGCCCTTTGTTCCGGTCCTAAGATTTTTGTGTATTTTCTTAACAAATAATCAAATTTCGATAAATGAGTTAAAGAGTATTGAATCGAAAGCATATTTGAGAGTAATTACGATAAATAATCCGGCGCTTCATCATTCGCACAGAGGGAGTAGGAGTTGGAAGAGCTCAAAGTGCTTCCATCATGACTTCCGGTGCCACTGTCGGGACTCGAGTTTGGAGAGGAGTTGATAGAACCGGATCCGTTACCGTTAGACGTGTGATAACCATTGGATTTGTATTTAGTGAAGGTATCTCTGGTATGACTTTTTGCAAAACTGTTATCATTAGTGATATAACTGACGACACGATTGCTCTGGTTTTGGAACTGTTGTTGTGATAAACAAATTGCATTCGAATCGGGAGATGAATGACTGGCGTCGGCGAGAGAAGAGTCGATGCTTTTAAGGTCTGAAATGGAATTTGCGTTTCCATTAGTCAGAATTGCGACACTAGTGGCTAACTCTCTCTCAGGACTGGAGGGTTTATTTGCCCAACCGTTGAGTAAATGGTTGTATCCGTTAGTCTTGAGTTTAGTGGACTTCACATTAATTGCATTATTGAGTGACTGTTGCGAACCAATTAAGGACTTCTGCTTTTTGGCGACGACTGAACCACTGCTTTCAGAACTTCTTTTACTCACTGAAGGACTTTTCGGAGCCGAAGGAGAGCCGCAATCCATTGCACTCATCGGTGAAGAAAAGGTTGGCATTGATCCGCAGTCAGACAGTGGAGATATGCCGTTCTGTGCAGGCGTTGTCTGCGCTAATGTCGTTTGGATTGGAATCAATGGATTTCTTTTCTTTACTAATTCTTTTTCTTCATTTGTATAGTTACTCCAATCGGTCTGGACTTCAGACCAACCAGTTTTCGACAAACTGTAGACATTGTCTTTGATTTGTGAAACTGTGTTTAGTATTGAAAGCAATTCCCTTTTGTCAATGTCTTTAAACCCTTCGATCGAAAGCCTGGATATCAGGTCTGACTTTTTGAAGGAACGCATAGCTAACAGATGGACAACATTTTCACGAAGAGATCGTTTCGGTTCTATCGAATTCATTTCAACCATTGGATTCAGAGTTAAATTATTATTATTATTATTATTATTACTATTATTATTATTACTATTATTATTATTATTATATGAATTACTATTACTATTATATGAATTACTATTACTATTACTATTAACTGAATTATTGATTGAGTTATTGCTGACACTAGTCTTATGCGGAATGCCGTTAATGGTGTTGCCGTTGAGCTTCAGCGTTGGTGGCGAATTAGGCTTGCTAAAACCGGGTTGTGGTGGTTGTGATGCTTGTGCTGGCGGTGGATGAGGTGTGAAACGAGAAGAGCCCAAATGGCGCTTTACTTTCACCTTTCGACCGACGTTCGGGTCACTAGCTTTGATCACTTTTGTGCTGTTCTTCTTGCTCTCCTGTTCCACAACAGCCATCTTGACTTTGGTCTTCTGATAGCTGTCGTCGTTGGCATGGATTTGCAATTTGTAGTCAATATTACCGAAAGACTCGATATTTCTGTTTTTCGACTGACGGATGCACTCGAAGCTGCCCTGAGGTTCGACTGCGTCCACATTCGACAGAGTGAAGCTAAACCTCTGCTTCTCGTCCTCTGCATCACTCGATTTCGATGGAATACTGATCACCTAAACAGTCGATTGAGTGATACGGCTATTAAATTGTGTTCAATTGATTGATTCAAGTTAATAGATATTGTTAAATCCTAAACATGTGTTTGTTTTTCATCTCTCATATGGTTTGGTTTTTTATTGTTTTACTTAAAATATTTCATTAAAAATATAGACAGTGTTATTGAAATAGAAATAATTCGGAATTAATATCTATTTATGTCCGCATTGAGTGCCATCTCGGTCTCACTCGGTCTGGTTGTGACCCAATTTTGTTTCAAGGAAGTTCAATAAACCTGATAATAGGTCGCTATTAAATGCTCACAAATATATACAATGTTTAAGACATCGAAGTAGTCCTACAGTCATAACAGATCCGATATTAGTCCTAATAATGAGATTACAAACCGATTCGGTGTTATAAACAGATCTGTACTAACAATAAAATTAAGACTTTTGTTAAGACTTTCAAAATCAAATCAATTCTTAGAATTAATTGCGAAAAGTGTAATGAAATGAAATATTAGCTAAAAATTGAAAAACAAATGCTGTAAAGCCTGTACTGTATTGGAGCCCAATATGACCTGAATTAGTGAACGAAGTATTACTTTCAAAGCTATAAAAGAACGAACGGAGCGAATGGTCGGTGCGATTGATGCAAAAATGCTGTGAATGTTGTCAGTCAACAGTCGACAAACACTCAATTAAGTTATACTCCAATACTGTAATACTGTTTCGCAGTTTTAAATTGTATTCTAAGCTTATGTACATTTGAATTAGGAAGTCGTCGTTCCATATCAAATGACCCGTTAAGTTAACAACTATTGACGAAATTATATTTAACTATCACTCCATTCACCATTCACTCCACTCCACTCCGTCTCTGCCTCTAATTAATTCAATCGCTCATTAAATCAAAACACTTTCTTCGGAATTATTTCTAACAATAAAATTGCGTTCAATTCATTCGATCACTTTATTCGTAACAATTAATTGCCTAAAATTCTATTTAGATTTAATTGGAATCTAATCTAATTTAAATGCTTTATAAGTTATGTTTTCATAAATTTTTGCATCTTTTAAAATGCAATTAAATGAAAAGATAAAACTTGTTTTTATTGTATTTTATTTTCATTTTATTTTAAGTATTTTTGAAAATCAAGTTTTTTAGATATGTTTAGAAATAGAGAGACAGAGAAACAGATGAATCTAAAAGAGAAAGTTTATTCACACCGATCGACGAGTGAGAGCTATAATAGTCTAAAAAGTTATGGCATTTTTGTGCTACTGATTCGACTTGAGATTCGACATCATATCACTTACCCCTTGAGAATCGTTTGAACGGAACTGTATCGATGGCTTCGAGTTCGAGCAAACGCTTCCCTTTAAACAAAAATTAAGATATTTTAGAATTAATATAAATTTAAGAATATATATATGTTTTTGGTTTTTGGTTTAGTATTGTTTTTAAAAGAAATTCAAATAAATTTAAGTAAAAGCGAAAACAAGGACACATCGAAAACGTGACTTGAAATCGAAAAACAGTTTAATTATATAAAAAACATATTTTTATGTTTAAGACTGGATGTCAAGAAAGTAAAGCCATTTTCTATAATTGAGTTTCAGATCTGATTCTTTGTTAGGTTGAGCTCTGAGTTCAAGGAGAGAGCGATCGAAGATATTGTGAACAGAATTGAGATATGGATTAGTCTAACGAAATAAGGAGAACAAGAAATAGTCAAATATTATGAATATATGATTCCGTATAAAATCGGTCAATGGTGGCAGTGGTGGCACTGGAGGAGAGGGAGAGATCTATCTGTGCATTAAAGTGCAGATCATTGCCTAAGGGCTCACTTTTGTTGCTTAAAGATGTTGAGCTCTCAATACTAAAAACCAGTCCCAGTGCTAGTGCTGGCTCTACTCCTGTAGCACTGGTTTGAGCCTTACTTACACTCAATCGTGTTTTCATTGACTCAAATTAATTACTGTTTTTGATTTCAAACATCAAATTCTGATTTCAGACAAATTCAAGACAATAATAATCAGTTAAACTATAATCAAATAAAATTTCAATTAAAAATCTAATTAATTCTATAATTAAAATTCTAGACATTAACTAATATTATTTGGATTTTAATAGAAGTTTGCATTCATTAAGAAGAATAAAATAAAAATCGAGTAATTAATTCAAAAAATATTAATTTCGAATCAAAAACCGAGTCATTAGCTAAACTAAAACGAAAGTCAATGAAAACCTGTCTTTAGTTGTTTTCGATGTCTTTTAATTAATAATTTATTCGAACAAATGAATGGATACTCAAAAATAAAACAAAAGAGAAATTTCTTAAAAACAGAGCAAAAACAAAGATAAAGATTGAGTTGAGTTTTGACATAAATTAGAATTCAAATGCATGTTATCATTAGCTCTATCTCTGTTCAACTGATCCCAATCCGCATATGTCTGGCGGCAACAGTTCCCAAATAATGGTTCGATTGAAATATTCAACACAACTCTCAGTTTTCAGCTTCCAACATGTCAGACTTATTCCAACTTCTAACTTTTATCCAATTAAAAACAACTGTTCAATACAACAATACACACATATACATACATACATACAGTGCTATTCACAAGCATTTACGCATTTGGCATTTTCAAATTATTAATTATTTTAATTAATTAGTAAATTACTATTTTCTATAATAATAAAAAATATCAATCAATGCAATGATTGTCGTAAATAAAAACTCAAAATGAGCGGAGATTTATGTTTTAATGCCATTCAGCGATCAATTCATAGATTCAAACAAAAAAATTATATTTAAAAATTGAAGTAAACTCAAAGCCAACAAATTTACTAATAATTAGCAAATAGTAAAAAACGCCAAAAGCGATGCAAACATAAAATAGTTATCTTAAAAAAAGCTGAAATATACGCAAATAAGGTTAGACTGAATTAACATTTCTTTTAAGCGCAACATATCATTAAATATTAGCGGAAAGTGTAAAAAGAAATCTATTTAATAATTGTTGTGAAAAGTTGTTGAGACGCTTCTAAATAATAAACATTCATTTTATTTAATAATTAGAGTCTGTCCTCAATCAAAAACTTTTGTTCTGTATTTACTATTAAATTAAATTAATTTTAAATCATAAAAACAAATTAGAGAGAGATTGGAATTGGCGACAGAGTAGCAAATCTGCAACTCTTTATATGATTTTATGTTTATTCAAAAGACGCGATTTGTCTGCTTTTAAATCAATAATTACAATATTAGACATTAAGAGAATCTAATTATTAAAATCAGTTTAATTACATAAATGCAATGAATCGTAATTATGATTTAATTTGAAATAATTCTCTAATTATGATTAAGTGATTCAAATTTGTTAATAAAATCGGAAAAAACTTGAATTGATTCGATCAACGTTTCGGAAACAAAATAAATTCAATTAATTAATTAATTCAAATCAAATCAAATCAAAAACAGGTTAACTATATTTCCTAACTATTTAACACATTTTTCAAATAATAAATTGATTTATAACTAATCATTTAAACAAATTTATATTAAATAAATTAATTTTATTGATTAAATTTAGTGACGACCAGAAGAGAGGTCTCGACATAAAACTAAATCAAAGATTTGCGTAAAAATCTGTATACGTCTGTAAAAGTCTATAAAAGACTAATTAATACAGACAATGAAAACATTATAAAAAATAAACAAATTATTTTTAAAACCTAAAATCTCACAAATCTTTTGTATTGATTTCTTAATTAGAAATTAGATTCGGTCGAAATTACAGCTAAGCCCAAATCAGACCAATTGTCTAAACACTACAAAACTGAATAAAACAAATTCAAACTTTCTATTTACCAGATTTTAGAAACTACTCATTAGTTATATTTAATTGTGACTCTCATTATATAATTTTATTTCATTAAATTGAGTTTATATTGAATTTGAGGCTAAAAATACAAATATTTAGTAATATTTATATACCGTATATATTAAAAAAATAAGCTATAATTACGGATGAATTAACTTAAAAATAATTTTAATTTCCATACATTTTGCACAATTTCAAAAGTATTTTTAATTTAAGATAACATTCATTAATTGCAATCCAAACATAATTAGCAATAAAAGGAATACATAATTAAAAACGAAAATAAAAGCCAATCAAAAGTGAAGAAAGTCATAAATAAAATCTAAATTCCGAAACCGATTATCGGTCGGAATTGGCGTCAGAGTAATGACGCTTTGGTTTCGAGTCGAGTCGAGTCGAGTGAAGTCGAGTTCAAAATTTTCGACTTTTCGATAATAATCTAACGAATATAAAAAGTGACTAAAAACCAGTAAAACTCATAAATCTCATTCAACTTCGATTCGACTCCAGATTCAGAACTCGTTTTACTTTTACTTAAATTATTTCGAATTAGTTTTTTGCGAATTAATCGACGAAAGCAGTAATAATTGAATTAACACTATTCAACAAATTATATAATAGTATTCCTGAGACACAAATTATAAAAACTTTTTAAACTAAATTGAAAGTGAAATTCGAGTCACGAATATTAAAAAATCATTAAATATTGGAGAAAATGATCGAAAAACTAATTAATTTTTGTGGTCTTTCCGAACAATTTGTTGTGAATACCAGAAACTGATCCATTTGTTTGTGAATCGAATCTCAATAATAACATAAGAGTAAACAAATTGGAAAAATAAGAGAATTTAACGAATTATTAGACCAAACTATAACTCAATTCAAAAACATTTGTCAAATAAAAAACACATTTTATAAAAAGCGTTAAAATTTGAGTTTAGTATTGAAAAAGTTAATCGATATTCGATTATTACGGCATATGATTGACAAAACAGTTCAGACAAACCAATAATTAATTAAAAGTTTAAATCGATTTTTTAGTTAAATTTACAAAATTTAATACTGAATAAGTGGAAGGAATAAAAGAAATTTGGTTTTTATGTTAGATTACTGTTAGTTAATTGGGTTCCGATATAATCAACAAATTAATGAATAAATGAGTGAAAAAGTTGTTCTCAAAAATATTTCGCTATTCACTAGATTTGTTCAGAATATTAAAATTTCTAAACAATTGAATAATTGAATAACAAGTTTATAAATGTCTCAAAAGGCATAGCAATCAGACATAAGATATAGTAAGAGATGAGATAAATAGTCTGAAGTCGAGTTATGGCAATAATAAGCAATTATTACTTCAGTTCTCAATTCGTATTAATATTGAACTCAGACAACAATTATTAATAAAAATCAAATTCATTAATGTTTTCAAATTTTCTCGTTATTCAGAAACAAATATTTAATTAATAAAACGATATATAAATAAATATTAAAAACAAGAATTGATGCAAACGAAAACAATTTGAATGTAAATGTATTGCTTTTAGTTCATAAATAATATAATTGTTTCGTTTGAGTTCTGCTAAATGATTAGATAATCTTATTTTCTTCATAAAAATATATTAGTTTTCAAATAAATCAAATATTCATTTAAATTACTAAAGGATTTGTTAGAATTAAATAACTTTTTGAAATTCAATTCCTTTTTTCTAAATATATTCTCGTTTAGCAATTCATACGTATGTCATGTGTTTAATAAATAAAAGTTTAAATTAAATAACAAATAAAAGTAAAGTTTAAGAAACTCTAAACATATCTTCAGAACAAATAATTGTCGAATAAAATAAAATAAAAATTTTGTGTTAATGAACTAAAACAATGTAAAAGTAAAGAAGATTTGGGTTTGTATTGAAAAACAACAAATCAGATGTTGAGCGAAAAATTATTTCTTTATTTGGTCTAAATTGAATTTAACGCAAAAATGACTACTTTTTAAAATAATGCTATTATTTTACATCTAATCTGACACTAATTAATCGATAACTGAGCGACAGCTAACTGTCCAACAAATACCAGAAAAAAGATAAATAAAAGACAATATAAAATGAAACCAAATCTAAAATTAGCGAAATTTTATCGCTGAGATAGTGAACTAAATTTGAAAAATGAGTATAAACTCAATTATTTGTGATTCAATCAAAATTTTTAATAACTCAAAATCTATTGAAATGTTTTGAAAAATAAGTTGATTATTGATTAAATGCCATAAAAACACATTGAATCGATAATATCTGAACAAAGTCTTGTCAATCAATACAATTTCGGTTGTTTTCAAATTAATTATTTTTAAAAATAATATTTAGTATTTGAATCTCTATTTAAATTTCATTAACGAAATACATTCAATTCGCGAGGAGAGAGAGGGAGAGAGAGAGCAGGAGAGAGAGAACTGGAGGGAGAGGGAGGGAGAGAGAGAATGAGGGAGATTATTTTTTAAAAATGGAACAAAACTGGTTTGCAGTAAATACCAGCTTTGGCTTTATCTATAAAATCGGATTATTTATTCACTTTTCCTCTTTAAAACATTTTAAAAGTTAATTCAAAAAATAAAAATATTTTTTTCAATAGAATTTAAAAAATTTTGAGTCAAAAGATTAGCTTTGATTTGAGAGAAGAAAAAGCAGTTTTAATATAAGTTTCGAAAGAATTTAGTGACCACTCAATCAGTGAAGAGAAGAGAACAGAAATGGATTTCAATGAAAAACGAATACATATTTCATAATAAACTATAAACAAAACTAACAATAATTAATAAATACATTAAATAAACTAAAAAATTATAAATCAATCAAAAAATATAAACTAAATTATTTGTTCAAAAAAAGGTATTTTCATATGCAATGAGAGAAACGAGAATTTAAGCAAATATTAAAAAATATAATTAAACGTAAAAATAAAATCAGATAATAATAAATAAAATGTTTAAATAGTGAAAAATATAAATAAAAAAATCGTCGCTTCGCACAAATGTATGGAAAACTTGTGTCGAGTGTTTGCAGAGGTTTTGGATTCGCACAAACATATGTCTGCCTCTCCTTCGCGAGAATCAGTCGGTTCTGTCACTGTGTATGTCATTATAGCATATGATCTAAATTTAGGCAAAACTCAAAAACTCTAAACTCGACTAAACTTTCAAATAATGTAATACTTTATTATAATATAAGCACAAAAAGGAGTTCCAAACAAATTCTTCAGACATTAATCAGAGAAACAAAACTTATGTTAATTTTGAAGAAAAAGGATATGAAAGCGAAGAAAAAATTCGGTTTTTAAACATTTGTTTATTAGAACTAATATTACAAAAAATCAATTTTCTGATAAACTGAGTTATTATTTGATTTGCGAAACATAAGGGAAACCATAAACTAGTTGTTGAGTTAGACATAAAAAAAATATTTAAAATCTAATCAATAAATATAGAGTTTCTGTCAAATTAAGTAATTCTTATTTCGATTTATTTAAACTTTAAATGCAATGAATAATACGTTTAAGAGATAATAAAATTACTGTTTTTGTGTGAAAAATATTGAACTTTTCATAAAACGTAGTCATAATCTGTAATATATTTATTAATATACAGTATTTGATGGCTTTTACACAACATTTTGTGATAAACATTAGCGATAATCAGCGAAAACTAATAGCGATAAGACGTTAATTCAATTAACTGCTAAATCCAGTTCTTCACTAATTCTTAATTATTTAAATCCAAAACCAAATCTATAACTGAATGGCTATTAAAGGCATTCAATGTTTGTTTTCGACTCAATATGTTTAGCATTAGATTTACGACTCATTCGACTATCGATTCAATTAATTACTGTTTATATAATCAGAAGTGATGTCAAAGTTTGACACATTTGAACCAAAACGCCATTAGATGTTAAACAAACGGCTCTTTTGTATTACAATTCAATAATCAATTGGTTTATCACTTTCTGACGAACACTACGTTATTATTCGACTGTTTATTAGAACCAATATTTCGATCAAAACAACAAAAATGTAGCGATTATTGAGAAAATGCGAAAATGTTTGGCAAAGAGTTGGCGTCAGCTCTCGACTCGACTTAACCATTGCTTCAGCACTTAAACTATAGACATACAACACATCCAACACAACCAACACATTCGAGACATACCTTATGGTTGAGATAGTCTTCAATGGCTTTGAGGGCAGAATCGGTTAACTTAACAAAAATTAAGGACTTATTGATTGAATGGTTGAGATGTGATGTCAGAGCATATTGTTGTTCCTCACAGAGCGTCGCCATCGCTATACCACTGCTCACCACTAGCTTTAATGTCTTCGTCTATTCCTCCACTTATCCAAACAATGGTTCGATCGTTAGTCTCGACTCTCTTTACGGCTAATTCGAGGCAATGTCCGAAATGTCAGTCTTTAGCTGTTGTCGTCGCTTGAGTCGTATTCTATGCGAAGGTTAGCACACATTCAGTCAAACCATTGAGTGATTGCAATCGCACTTATGTTAGCTCTACTACACAACTACACTAACACAACCAACAACTCTAGCACTAGCACTAGCACAGCACAGCACTCACTCGACTGCCACCAGCTCTCCCTCTCCCTCTCTCTCCCCCTCTCCCCTTCTCTCTCTCTCTCCCTCTCTATCCCTCTCCCAGCTCTCAGGCATACTTGTGCCCACACCACACCACACTATAATACCACTACCCCAACTTACCCAGATTTCCCCAACACTGCGCCAATTCCCCAACCCATACATTTATGCTATCTGTATCGTATAGACAACTAAATTATGTTTTATACTACAAACTTCTGTACAAATTGATCCAAACTTTTCTTTACTTTATTTTAATTGTTATCTTAATTCAAATTTGAAATCAATTTATTGAAAATTCTTACAAATAATGCATTTTTAAAATTAATGTTTATTTAACAAATTCTATTGCAAATAGAGATAAAACAAAAAACTTTAGTGTGGTTTAGTTCTAAGCTTTTTTCAAAAATTTTTAAGTAATAAAGTTAAAAGAAAAATGTATATTAAAATTGATTTAAAAATATATCTACATTTTAAATTTATTTAATATATTAATAATAATAAATAAATAAATGTTTCAATACTTTCTTCAATATCTCTTTTATAGGTCTTATATATTTCAGTCTTATTAATAAAATCCACTAAAATTAGGGTAAAATACAATAAATATTGTTCTTAAATACCTTACAATAATAATGTTTTAATTTTTGAGGGTTTTATCAATAAAAAATATAGTTAATATTTCTGTTGAACTTTAACATAAAACTGAGTTTTGTATTGACGCAAAACTATAGACGTTATTACTAAAAGTAATTTGAAGGAAGTCTCTGCAAATATAGGGCACCAATCACTGAGAACTGCATTACGTCTAATGACGTATATATTGTCGATAAATATCGTTCAAATAGTTAAAGACCCCAACGACTAGAATTGTCAAAAGAACTTATGCTGTTCTATTATATCATATACAAGTACATATTAATAATATTAACAACTTACTTGTACAGTAACAACTTAATTCAATATTGTGTCTTGTTTTTTACTTTGACTTGCAACTTTCAAAATAAACTAAGCTCTACTCAAATTGATTTTATTGAATTGTTTCTAATTACCTGATTAGAGATAGTAAGAAAGTATAGGTACAAAAGTATATACAGTACTGAATACAGTATATAGATATTCACTTTTCTATTTAGAACCAATCAATTGTCATTAATTAATGTCAATTATGTTATTCAAACTCATCTAGATGTTTTTTTTTCTAAAATTAACTAAAACTAAAGTACATGTCTTCGATCGCTTCATTAAGTGATCGACAAAACAACAATTGATTGCAAAAAAAATTATTTAATTTTATAGGATTTGAACAATAATTATTAATCGTTGACTACGGGTATTCATTCCGTATTACCGATATATACAGTATTAGGAAATCTATCAATTGTTTCAAACCAATAGAATAACAATTGAATTAATTCATATATTATTTGAAATTTGTATTAATATAATTGATTTGAATTATTTATGAAAGTACTGTATGTTTTTCATTTATTTATCTAAAAATAAGTTATAAAACATCTAATCAAACACTTGAGGTCGAGATAAATCTTATGTGAATTGTAAGGACTGGTAGTACTATCAACACTTCGTTTAACACAAAAACAACTTAATAGAAAATTTAGACAAAAATTAAAATAAATAATTAAAATAAAAAATCTTTTATCAAATGTCAAACATTAGCTAAACCTTAACCAATAAAATAACAATAATTTGGATTTAATATAATTTTATTCAATTATCAATTATTCGATTGATTTCAAAAACAGCAAAATTACAGATAATTTGATATAAATCTCTAAATACAATAAATGGGAAAAACTAATAATAAGTAAAATAAGTTTAAATAAAACTTTTAATAAAAACCGATTTCTTTATTTTGTTTAGAAACAGTCCAAAGTTTGTAACTCTTTAATCGAATTATAAAACAAATACAACTTTAAAAAACAAATCTAATTATGAATTAAACTTCAGCTCAATTTAGATTTTAATTTATTTACAAAATTTTTGTTTTGATAAGAAATACCGAATTTCTGAATTAAAATTTTGGCACAAAATGCAGTAAAAAGTAAATTGAAGTTCCGGTAAAGAGTACAAACTTATCGATATTGGACACTAAATAAAAGAATATAATAATAATCCCGACTATAAGTCATAGTATTATAGATAAAAGTAATACGGATTATATGAAAAATATATAATAGAGTTAAACCTCAATTAAAATCATATTTTGAGATAATATTTGTGGTTCAGTTCAGTCGGCTTTTGCAGCTATAAAACAATTTTAAAAACGTTAATAAATCGATAGTTTAATTTTGCTTGGATCAATGCATACCTTCGTAGGCCTTTTCGGTCAGATCTTTGGCTTTGCCGACAGCTGACGACAGGGCTCTGTCAACACTTTGGTTGTGCTTCAAAAAGATCGGACGTATTATTCGTTTGTAGATATAATTTGAACCATTGTTTTGGATCGGAATGAAACACCAAATCAGGAAAACAACCTTTAATTATATCAAACATTTAATCAAAACTAACTTTCATTATAAAAAAAACTTTCCGATTCGGATCACTAAATATGAAAAAGAGTTAACGAAAACAAAACCCGTTTTACTCTATCGTAAAACAAACAAAAAAACCAAATTCCAAACAAACATTTTACGAATAAAACTTTTACACTAATTTCAAATAAATAAAATCAATGGCAAAAATAGTAGTTTTTACTACTTATTCCTTGATAAATTTTAGAATAAATATATTAATTTAATATTTAAGCTCAAAATTAATTATTTATTTGATAAGCAACAAAGTTTACT
>JAQFXP010001612.1:0-18397 GCA_034693685.1 Belba bartosi
TACTCGACTTCTATTAATATTTGTGACTCTGACACATGAGTCACAGTCACATATGAAGTGAGCAATCATCTTTTTTACTCTAAATCTAGAAATTAAAAAATATTATAAACTTTAAATTTATTGACTTTAAATGTTTACTAAATTTTTGAACAAGCTAGCAATTTTAATCTTCAAATCAATCTAAAACCACTCTTTGAATAAAAATTTCTAAACGATTGTTGAGTAAACGAATCGAATTCTAATGGATTTTATTTTATCTTAATTAACAATAAATAAGTTATCAATAAAAAAGTTAAGACGAACTAAAAAATAGTTTGTTTTGAAAACTTTTGTTTAATAACAGAATCTTTTACTGAGTTATCATTAGAATGAATCGGTTTTCCTATTCTTTTGCTATTTGTTTATTCCCGACTCGTCTAAGAGATAATTGAATTATTTTTACATAAATTCTTAAATCGTTTTATGTTTTTTATATTTATAGCTAAAGTACTGTTAGTTATATAATGTAAACAACTTTATTAATACAATAAAACTCTTTATTTATCTCTTTATTTCGCTTTCACTTGCAATCCATTGCAATCAGTAGTGAACCAATCGTTAAGTCGTCTCTAAGACATTGAAATAATGGACAATAACTCCGATTCATCCACTTCTGTCACCGACGAAGAAGAGGAAGAAAATGTTGACAAAAAAGAGATTAAATCTTTAGAAACGGCGCCAAAGCTTTCCCCCAAAGCTAGCACTGACTCGACGGACGAGCCCATAATGGATGAGCACCAGACGATTGCAGTGTCTAAACACCAGTTCGAAGAGGACAAGAAAGCGGTTTATAAGGCATTACATCGGATCACATACTGTATATGAGTAGACATACAGTAGTAATGATTGTTATGTTTTATTGATAGCATCCACTCTTCCCACTGTTGGCTCTACTGCTCGAGAAGTGTGAGATCGCAACCGCTTCACTAAATGCACAAAACCTCAACTCCACGGCCTCTTCGTTCAACTCTGAGATCACAGCGTTTGTACAGCACCAGCAGAGGGACGGAAAGCCTTTCCTGAGTGACGACCCAGAAGTGGACGCACTTATGATTAAAGCGATTCAAGTGTTGAGAATCCATTTATTAGAATTAGAGAAAGTGTCGGAATTATGCAAAGACTTCTGTCAGCGATATATCAGTTAGTTTTGCATTTGTTTTCGAATTTAATTTAATTTAATTAATACTAATTTTGAAATTAATTTTTAAAATTAATCCAAAGCCTGTTTACGCACAAAAATGAGTTCCGAAAACCTACTGCGCGGCACGTCCTGTGCCGGCGCTAATTCAGGTGATCACTCGAGTGCCAATTCATTCTTCGACGGCTCGTCGTGTTCTTCAGACGCAGACTCTGACGACTATTCCCTGACCTCTCCATCAACGACGACAACAACATATGCCTCAAATTCCACGCCTCAGACGGTTTACCAAATGGTTCAAACGGCTCAAGGAGTGGTCGCACAACCCATTCAACTCAACCCAAGTCAACAACCAGTCCTCGGCTCGACTCCCATCTCACAAATCGGCAATAATAACACAAATAATAGTAATAATAAATCGAAAAATAATAATTCGAATATTAAGTCAAATCATATCAATAGTCGGGCCGACAGTAGTAATGAAGAAGACCTGAGCGGCGATGACATCGACTCGAGTCATAGCGGCAGCAAAAAGAAACAGCAGAAACGGGGGGTTCTGCCCAAACAGGCCACCAGTATAATGAGGTCTTGGCTTTTCCAACATATTGTGGTTCGTGTGCTTTCTTGTACTTTAAGCTCATTTTTATATTTGAATATTTGAAATCATACTTAACTGACGACTGAGTGTTTGCACCGATCGACAGCACCCGTACCCGACCGAAGACGAGAAGAGAACCATCGCTTCCCAAACGAATCTCACATTACTTCAAGTGAACAATTGGTTTATCAACGCTCGCAGAAGAATACTTCAGCCGATGTTGGATACGGCCAACTCGTTGGGTGAGAATCAGGGCCTTCAGAGTCAGAGCACCTCAAAGAGTGCGGCCAAGAGTTCCGGCTCTAAAAAGCTGAAGACAAGCACTTCTATGCAAAGGCAAGTCATTTGGATTTGATGTTTGAAATAAGAATTTAATGTTTAATCGAATAGGTTTTGGCCGGAATCGATCGCCAATGCCATCCAAGGTCTTAACCAAAAGGATTCGACTAAATGATGGCTCGAATGCACTTATTTTTTAACATTAAGTTTAGTCAATATTACGCCATTATATTCAATGTACATAACAGTTGACAAAATCGATTTGAACTTAGCGTTTAAGCAATTAATTGACACTTTAGTCGAATATAACTAAAATATATTAATATTAATATAAGTAATTCGTTTAATACAAACCTAATTGAAGAGCCATTGGCGGCAATAAAGTGTGAAAATTAATGGATTGGCCGAAGAGTTCATTTTTATTTTGTCATTAAAATAAACATTGATTTACATTATAATTAAGTCAATACTCATAAACAAATTAATGCATTTATCGCTCTTTTGTTTTATATTTAAATCTATTTTTCATTTATACATAAAAAACATGAAATCATTTGAAGACTTTCTAAAGTCATTCTAATGTTACACTAATTATAATTATTATTATTATTATTGTTTTTTGTGTCAAATTAAAGACTAATTAATCAATAAATGAAATTAATTATCAATTTTTGGTCACTTGAATACAATGTCTTAATTATTATGAAATTAAGAAATTTCGCAGAAATTACAATTCAATAATATACTGTATATGTGAGTTAATGATCTAGTACAGTTTTTGTAGTTTTATTTCTAACTGTACTGTATTTGCTTTATTATTTTCTTCAAATATTTCTAAAATTCTCTGACAATTAAATCTATTTTCATGAAACAACTAAATCGATTGGAATTTTGCAATAAAAGAGTTTTTCGATAAATATGGAAATAAAGTTGAATTGAAGTTGAATTGAAGTTTTAGCTAAAGTTTATTCGACTGTCTGTAGAATACTTGTAGAGACAGACAGACAGTCAGAGTGAGAGAGAATGTAAGCGAATGTAAGAGTTATCCAATAGAGAGAAAGTGTAGCGAACGGGGAGGCAGAGAGTGGAGAGAGAGAGAGAGGAGAGAGAGGAGAGAGAGTGTGTGTATGCGTATCATACAGTATGTGGTGGTGTATGAGCAGAACGAGTGTCCCCTCTGCTCCCTGAGTGCAGAGTGTGTGCACTCCTGGTGTTGAATGAACGGAGCTGTGAGTCCACCATATTTCCAGTTTGAGGGGAGAACTCAACTATGGGTTCACTAATTGTCTGAAAATAGTAATTCGTATCCAATTATAGCGACTCTCTGTCCACAAGTGAGGGTAAGTGAGAACCGAATCAGCCATTAGTGGCCATAACAAGTGAATTAAAGCCGAAGTGTGAGCCGTGTAGTGCTTGAGTGCATCCCTTTCCACAAGCATTTTGGTTGCGGTCCTAAACTCATTCACTCATTCAATCGAGTCTCGCACTACCACTACTGCCTGTGCTATAACAGTATAGTACTACCAGTGCCCCCATTCTCCCCAACAGAGTCCACGAAAATAGATTCTCCCTTTGCTTAGACAGGACTGACAGGACTACCGATACTCTACTCATAGATAGTCTCTCTTTCTATTTCTATCTTCACTTTCGCACCAAAACCTAATCCACAATCAAATCAATTCCTCAAAACAAAACTCAAATCAATTTATATGTCTATTGTATTCATTCACTCATTTCAATACAATTTCTATTTTCTTTATTCCACTCCTTATCGATCTGTTCCGACATTTTGTCTTTATTTGCAAACAATTAGTGTTTGATTAAACAGATTAAATATTTTTAATTATTTAATTGCAATAAAATTCCTTAATTATCGGTTAAATCATTTTTATTGATTCAATGCATTAATTGAGTTCATAAATAATTTATATCATATACTCTATTATACGAATTAATATATAACTAAATTTTTGGCTTAATTTAAATTTTAAAAATTAAAAGTTAATTATATTTTAATTAGATTTGACTTTTTTATAACAAAATTTAAAATAACTAAATATTAAATAAATAAAATCAAATGTTGATTTCCCTTAAAAGGCATAAATAAAAATTAACAAAGTTTATCCATGGCTTACATTAGCATTTAAAAGGTAGCTAGTTGAAATTAAGATTTTTGCTAATGTCTTTATTGATTTAAAAAAGGTGTTTAAACCATTTTTAAAATTAATTAAATGCTAATAAAGGTTTGGCTATTAATTCGAAAAATTAATTTAATTAATGAGCAAGTTAAAACAGTTGGACCGATTTGTCTTCATTTAGTTTAACCATTTTTAAACGTTTAATGGATTTCAAGTTTTGATAGTTATTATATAAATATTAGACAATTTTGTTAATAAAAACTTTATAACCGATATATTTGGGAACAAAGTCTAGATGATGTCATCGTCGCCAACGCCTTCTTCTTCGGGTGCTCTACACGAAGACTCTTTGTATGGGTCGGATGAGGTGAACCCCTTTGCTAACCATAACTACCTTTAAGTCAATTAAATTTCGTAAATATAATCGAAATACTATTATAAACCAAATGATAGCTTACATCGGCCTCGAGTTCGACACAATATCTGCATCACTTGCCCTCAAACACAGTCGAACAGAATGTCGTTTCTTCGACTCAACATAATTCCAGTCATAGCCATAACCACAATAGTCACCAACAGGTCTATAGCGATGAAATTGTTAATCAGAAAACAAAATCTAAATTATATCTGAATTGTGTGAACAGCCGTTTAAGCACATTCTGGCGCAGAAATACGCGGCAGAGTCGACATCAGAACAGGCGGGCAGTTCTTCAGAGCCAACTGCCCACCAACTGCACCACAATATGCAACAGTTCTACGCGTATTCACCGCTCGTCAGCAGCAGTTGTAGTACTAATCATTACGACAACAATCTGTTGGACGCAAACCATTCACACAATGACATCATTCACGTCGAGTCGACCAGTGGTCAGATTGATGGCGAAGACTCGCAACTAATGCAAACAAATGTATTTCACGACAATGTAATTGAGAATCTGATAAAACAGGAACAGACGACAGCTATGAACTCGACTTTAGTCAGTTCCACTTCAGCCTCTGGTATGTGTCGACAGGACATCATATTCGAGTGCAATAGTGAAGCCGTCGACTCGACCACTAGTGGCGGACATCATATGAGTTATGTTCAATCAATACATACATATCAGGACCCAATCGACAAAATAGGGATTCAGTCATTGGTTTCTATGCAAACCACAGATTCTCATCATTTACTACAACCTTCTCATCATTATCTACACCAGAGCTCAGACAATAACATATCGATATTACAGAACCAAACGGTTGAGCATTGCGTTCAACCAATTCAAGAGACGCCACAGCATAGCAATGCAGTTGAGGCTGAAGTGCCACAGGAGCACGTCATAAGTGATCTTCCGATTCTCAGTCGAGCCAGAGCTTCATTACCGGCCGAATACTTGTATATTGAGGAACCGGACACTTCGGTTGCAGTTTTTGGTGTATTTGCGAAGAAGACAATACCTAAACGGACTCAGTTCGGGCCAGTCGAGGGTCTGGTTGTTGAGCACAACCCCTCGAGTGCACAGAACTTGAACCATAACCTAATGATCTTTATAACTGATACTCTAATCTTGGATCAAACCGATGAGAATCAGTCAAATTGGATGAAATTTGTTCGTTCGGCCAATACTTATGAGGAACAGAACTTAGCGCTTGTGTCCAAAGAACAGGTTTCTGGTAATGATATTGAGATTAAGTTCTTTTTTCTTACCACAAGACCTATATATGCGAGAGAAGAGTTGAAAGTTTGGTATTCGAAAGAATATGCGGAAAAGTTTAGTTTAAAACAATTGGAATCCCGTTCTCAACAAATGAGTGAAACTGAAGACCAAAATATCGAAAGTATTGAACGAAAACAAAACACAAATCCAATCGATATCGTGACTACTGGTGGACATAAACTGAGGAATAAGATCGCAAAAACACAACAACTTCTACAACAACAACAAATGCAACAAAAATTGGAGACCCAAGCGATTAACACTCAGACCGAACTCAACGGCACTTCCAATCCGATCAAAGAGACCGCTCCTCAACAGAAGTATCAGTGCGAGACCTGTCAGAAGGTGTTTCCGCGCTTTTACAGTCTTCGCAGGCATCAAATTATGCACTCGGGTATACACTCGCCCCCTCCCCCTCTCCTACCCCTACTCTCTCTCTCTCTCCTATATATATTAACTTTTATTATTGAATTGATTATTATTATTAGGAGAGAAGAAGTACAAGTGTCCGATCTGTGGTATGTCCTTCAGTCACGTCTACAACCGGAACAGACACGTGAAGAAGCACTCGAAGCCAACGCCTCCTAAGAAGAGCGCCGCTAATGTCGCTGAAACTCAAACCAATGAACAAACACTAAGTTTTAGTTTAGAATTGATCCAAAAGAACAAAAACAATAATCTCGTTCAGACCAACGGTCAGATGAAACCGCCGGCGCTTTTGACAGTTGCGCGAAAAAGTGCGCCAAAGAGTAGTTCAAACATTACTAATAAACCATTTCGTTGTCACGAATGCTATAAATGTTTTACAACTGACGACCGATTGCTTAGACACGCAATCGTCCACTCGAGTGATGAAGAGGTCAAACCTCTCGCCTGTCAGATATGTCAGAAGAGATTTCTCAATAACTCTGCCCTTTCCTGTCATCTCAAAGTTCATAGGTTTGACTTTGACTTTAAGTTCTTATTATATAAATTAATTAATTTTGAGTTTTATTGAATTTATCAATAATTTCTATAATATAATTGATTAGTATTCCGAAAGATCAGCCGCGAAGGTATGACTGTGTTATCTGTAAGCAGTGGTTTGATACGACCCAATTGAGGAAAGACCACATTATATCTCACGCCAACCCCATCACTGGGCAGTACACATGTCCTAATTGCTCGAAAGTGAGACTTAATATAAGTTTTGTATTTTTTGACATTTAATGCATTTATTTATTTCGGAAGAATTTCGATGAGTTCTCAGCCGTTCGAAAGCATATCCGGGCCTTTCATTCGGACAAACAGTATCCGTGCGTTCAGTGCGAAAAAGTAAATCTATGAATAACTATGAAATTTGTCTCTTATCTAAACTTTCTAACCGGTCGGCTCAGGTGTTTCCCCGACCCGACAAACTTAAGTTGCATATGTTGAGGCACTCGGATCACAGAGAGTTCCTGTGCGCCAATTGTGGCAAACAATTTAAAAGGAAAGACAAGCTTAAAGAGCATATGCAGAGAATGCATGCACCCGATAGAGAGGCTAAATTGGCCGGTAAGGAATTACACTTATAGCTAATTTAGCAAAACACCAAAACTGTTATAATTTAAGCGTTTAAACAAAACAGCAAAACAAGCGGCAAAACAGGCCCAACAGATGAGCTTACAGCACAAGAAGTTTATACCCAAGGTATCGCCGACTGATTACCACCGATTCATATATAAATGTCACTCTTGTCTGCTCGGTATGGCATACGACACATATGGCACACGTTTTGGAACAATTAATTTGATTTTATATTTAACCACAGGTTTTAAACGTCGGGGAATGTTAGTAAACCACCTGGCCAAACGACATCCGGATATTTCACCCGATTCTGTGCCAGAATTGAATTTACCGATTCTTAAAGTATATTCAAATATAATCGAAGTTTAGTTTTGAATTAATTCTTTTGAATTGTTTAGACAACTCGTGATTATTATTGTCAATATTGCGATAAAATATATAAATCAAGTTCTAAAAGGAAAGCTCATATAATGAAGAATCACCCAGGTATTGTGTTCGGGTGCTAATTGATTAATTAAATAAAACATTAATGCGTTCTATAGGCAAGTCATTGCCGCTGTCAAATCGACATAAGGGAGGAATACCAGTGATTCCGGGCATTCCTAACCCGACCTACAGTGCGACAGTGGGCAGCATCACAACACATCCCCATTACTGTGATTGGTGTCATAAGCAATATGCGAGTAAAGCAAAACTTCTTCAACATCAGCGAAAAAAACATCCGGAACAGATGGCTATAATCAATAGCAACGCCCGTTCCCGTCAACGCTCTACTTCTGCACCCATATCAAGCCAAGCCATGACCTCTCAGGCGATCTCATGCCAGACATCTAACATAATGACGAACACTGGGCCGAGTGAGTCGACTGTGTCGGTTGGGACAGGCGTTTCGGTCGGCACTAATTTGATAACAATCTTAGGAAACCTGAATAGCATTATAACGGCGACAATGAATAACGATTTGTCCCAATCGACTGCTTCGAGTGCCGATCTTCAGGAACTACTTCAGGGCAACTCTGGTGACCTCTTGACACAAGCGATGTCCGAATTGACGGCAACCAAAGGAGACGGCGCGCCCACTCTTATCATTACAGCCCAGACCTCAGAAGACCACCAAAACTGGAGTCAGGTTTGCGAAGAAATCACTGAAGTCTGACATTAAACGCATATTTTAATCAATTTATATATTTTATACTTATTTTGATTTTCGGTTAAGTGTTAATCGATTGATCTCTTTATATATGACATAATTATAATGTTATTTAAAACTATTTGTGAATAAATTTTCAGATACTGTATGTTATAAAACCACAAAATTATTATAATTTGTAATATAATTAATAATAAGTTTTAAAAAATCATTATTTTTAAACAAACACTTTATTTAATAATTTTGATATTAGTTTTAGAAAATAATAATAAGTAGAAATAAATATAATTGGATTAGAATTACAAAATTAATTAGAGCCTAAAGTTTGAGTTTTTACTATTTGTTCTGTTTTTGTTGCTCTTGTTTGGACGAAAAGAAATAATTATAAATTTTAGATCCGGTGCTGACGGCTGTTCCGCTCTTCTCTTGGATTTCGTTCTCATTCTTTCGGCCATTTATTGCATTCTTTGGGTTTGTGTCGATGTCTTCGTTGCGCCCGTTCTTGTGCTTTGATTGGACAGTGAGGTCGACATCGCCGTCCGTTTTGTGAATGAACTTCTTGTCGAGTCCATAGGTTTCCACCAGAAAGTGGTTGTGTTTCACAACTTTGTGCTTCTCTTCAATAACTGGAAGGAAGCGATCGATTAATTGAATTTTAAGTTCTTCGATGTGAAGGAAGTAACGAAGAGCTTCGACTGAGTACTCCATCTCTTCAATAGTGATCAGAACTTTCTCGTCGTTCTCTAACGTTAAATATACCGAAGACTTTGGTTCAGAAGCGAACTTATTTCCCGTCAAGTCTTGATATAAACCGCAAATTGACTTAAAATCCTTTTCCTGTTGAATAGTAGTCAACATATAACTAAGTGTTTCCGACAACTCATTGCTTTCGGTCTTTGCATTAGTCTTATTAGTCTTAGCGTCAGTCAAGAGTTGGTTTAACTCCTTTTCCTGTTTTTGATATGATATCAATTTAGAGATAATGCCATTTGTATTGTTTGTATTGCTTTTGTTGAGCTCTTCTTCAATCAAGGCTTCGCTTTCGATCGGTTTAATGCTTTCTATTAATTGTTTCAATCGATTCCTCTCTTCATCTGACGACTCAAACTGAACCAAATATGAATCGATGTCTTCTTTACTCTTCTCTAAATCGACGTCTTTTTCTTTTACTTTATTTAAGTTAATTCTTCCCATATTATCAATAATTAATAGATAATTATCTTTTAATAGCACTTAAAATAGTTTGTAATCCGAATAAAGATTTGATAAAATTCCGAATAAACTTATTTTCAACTGATTTCGAAAATATATTTTTTATTTCAAAAATCTCGAGATATAGTCTAATAAAGTCTAATAAAGTCTAAGTATAAATTCACGAGACATTAGCAAAAACTCATATAATATTACGATTACAGTTGATTGCAGTAAAAACTATTATTTTTGCGATTGCTTTAAATAAGTTAAGTCAAAATAACTTCTTTTTTATTATTCCAAATTATAATAATTTTGTGGTTTTATAACATATCTGAAAATTTATTTATATTTAATTAATCAAATAAATAAGTTTAATAAATATTGAATTTGTACTAGTACATCTGTACGTCTGTACAATTAACGGTACATCTTGAGTACACAACTGTTGAAAGTATTCATAAACCTTTCCCAAACATTCAGTAACTCTTTGTTTCTGAAAAATTAATTTTTAAAAACATTATATTTTTAATATGAAATCGAATCAAACTGTAAAACATTTAATGATTTAAAAAGATTTCATACGATTTGAACGGTTCCATGAATTGAGGGCTTTGTTTGTATAGAGTCATCAATAAAGTCATATCAGAATTGGAAAGTTTGGCCGACTTTGACGGCTCTATAATCTTCTCAACGCTATCCAAAAACAAGTCACGAATTTCTTTGCTGTGATTCAGACCATAGGCTATATTAATGACATTTCGGGACAAACTCTAAAAATAATAAAAATTGATTTAAAAATTTGAAAATTTGCGAAAAATGTTTTCGAAATTACTTTGAAAAAGGAATCGATGTCCGCGTACTTGCGTTCAGACACTTTAGTCTTAAGTATTCTCATGACTAACGTCTTGTGTTCGTCCAACGACTCCCTTTCCAAAAGAACTCTCAATTCCCGCAAATTCTGCAGAAATTCTCTGTCGATATCCATAGCTGTCTCTTCGTATTTGCATTCGGGGTTAACACAGGACCAGTTGGCCATCATTTCGGTCGAGCAGTGGAGGAAGTCTGAGAACTGCAAGTATTGCAGCTTTCGTTTGGAGGTCTCGAAGCGATTGTTGGCGATGTAGACAACGGCCGCATATCTCTGCGCCAATGGCTTCGGCAGCAAAAAGTTGGTCTCAATGTTGAGCGCAAGGCTTCCCGACATGTCTTCGACTGTCTTGTAAACCCTCTTCACGTTATCGAACTGACGCCGACAGCTCTTAATGCCGACCGAAGTCTTGTCGCTCACGTCATCCAAGTCTTTGCGGTTACGACCGGAAAGTTTTTTGCCTAATATTTCACGAATTACCGAATCATCGAATTCGTAGTACTTCTCGATTAGAATTCTTTGTGTCGTTGGAGTCAATTGGAAAGTCCACTGTTCGGACAGTTGGGTCGGCACCGGCAGCAGCTTCTCTATTAACTGGAATGTCCGGTATTGGTCTAAGATGTCACTAATAACCAGATCTTCGTGAACGTTGCCCAGCACTGACATCTCCTTCTCCCGCACCTCAAGTGCCGCCTCTTGTGCTGATATTGAGCAGACATTTCAATTCAATTCAATTAAGAGTTCAATACAAGAATCTAAACACTGTTTAAGTCTAAGAACTGGAAGCGATTGCATACCTGTGTATCCCTCCAACCAATACCCGTATATATCCGGATCTATGAGTGTATTGTTGCCGATAAACACATCCACTTCTGTGAACATCATTTTTAGTTTAAATATTAATTATTTTATTTTATTTAACGTAAATTTAAATTATACTCAAATCTAATAAAAAGTAGAAATGATAAATAAATATACAACGTTACTTAATTAGGGGTTGAGAGCATTTATTATTGCATAAAACTTTTTAATTAATAAACTTGGTTAATTTAATATAAGAAATAAAAACAATATACAGTTCTGTTTATTTTTATCAAGGAAGTCGGACAGAAAAATTGAGAAATAAAACTAAAAAAGTGATAAAATAGAATCTAAAAATAAGCTTTGATTTAGAACGCTCTGTTTAAAATTAAGAGAAAAAACTTACAATAAATATTAATCTGTTGATTTATAGATTATAGATATATTATCAATGATACCATGTCGTTGCGCTAATTGTCATTAATATATAATATAAATTACAATACTAAACAACTATTATTATAACTTATAGTGTAATGAATTTTTATTTTTATCAATAAATTCCAATTAAGCAAACTTATATCAAAATTTCCTGTTTATAAAAATTATTCATATAAATTTAATAAGTTTTATTAATTAGAAAAAATATTTAATTTTCAATCTTATTCAGAAATTTAAACTTATTAATGCAAATATATAATAGAGAATATTTAACATATTTATGGCTAAAGGTTTAAAACATAGAAACAAGAATTTTAAAAAAAAGAGTAAAACTGGACGTAGGCTGTATAATTAAAATATTTAAATTTATTTTATTAATTTAATTATATTTTTTATATCTTAAACAAAACAAATCATTCAATAGTTTTACATGCGGTAAAATTAAGTAAATAGTTTAGAAATAGTTAAGCAAAAGTTTAGAAGCGTACTTTGGTAAGCATAGAGTCTTTAGTCACTAGCAGCAGCTTTGGTTACTAACTTTGGTATATAGTGTGAATTATTTTCGAATGCATGAAAATTATCAGTTTTAATAAGATTAAGTGACAACTTATTAATAGAGCAAAGCTTTGCATAATTTCTTTTCTCATTTAAGATGTCACAGTAATTTAGTTATTAAACCTTATCAAATTTTAAAATAAATCAAAATTTTATTCAACTTAATAATATTAAAACAAATAATCAATTAAAAATAAATTTTGTGCACATATGTAATTTAACCCGAATTATTTTTATGCTTTAAATTTTAAATGTTATATATATACCTGTATCATTTAAAATTTAATAAAGTTCTTAAATTTCATAAGAAATAAATAAATGATTGCTAAGTTTTAGCGGCAAAAGATACAAACGTTACGTCATATTTGAAAAGTCGTATGTTTTCACAAACAAACAGTGATTTATATTAGTCTTAGTGTTAAAGACTATCCAAAGTAGAAGTAGAATTTGCCCCCTTTTATATATATATTTTATTTCTCTAATGCGTATACGTAATCTGCGTATAAACTCAATTGGCAGTCTACTAAGACTCTGGACTTGCTATAGTGTTTTTAGATATTTAATAAACAGTAAAAAAGCCAATCTACACTTTTAACTCCAAAGTTTATACCATGTCTAAATTAATTCTAATTTATATTTAGACACCTTTTTGTTGGTAAACAAAAAAGTTAAATAAATGAGTCATACTATATAGTCTTAACAGTTATTAGTAATATTACAATGAACAATATTTACTCGTTTACAGTTTTTAAAAAATTCATTACTAGATATAAAACATTTAGTGATTAAAAAAATAACCATTAGTTTTAGTTGCAAATGAAAGAGTCAAGAGTCTTTGTATAAAAAAATACTCTTATATAAATATGAAATAAGATGCTTTTTATTTAACTCAAAAATTATTAGTTTGAAAATTATATTTAGCTTGTCTCTATAGCAGTTACTGAAATAAAAGTCTTAACTAATTTTTCATCCGTCTGTTCGCTCTACCATAACTTTTTATTAACAACAACAAAATATTAAATCTATGATATATAGCAATTTCTTTAAATAATAATAATAAAGAAAAATATTTATAGAAGAAATTGTTTCCATCTCATTTAAACACAGTCTAATAAAGTACAGGTAAAAACTTCAGAAATAAAGTATAAATTTAATTGTTATTAAATTTTAATATTTTATCAAAAAATAACTTTTATATTAAATTTAACTTTTGTAATAGCTTAATTTAGATTATAGACTAAAATTCAATTTTAAGTCTTTTAAAATTTTGTTTTATATAAAATATTTCACTAAAGTTTTAAATAATTGAGCATTAGTTTGTGCATTAAAATATAAAATTAAAAGATTATAAAATTAATTTAAAATATCTAATTACTATTTGGTGTTTAGTAAAAAATTAAATTTAGTTAAAATCAACAGGTTAACCCATTTATAATTTTGTTATACAAAGAAAAGACTTAATATATTATTGTTCAGCTTTACAAGTATTTAACTGTACAGTATTTAAGTTTAACTTTTATGCAAATAAATATAATTATATGATATATTATAATTTATATTTAACTTAGGCCTCAATTTAATACAAATACTTTAGAAATTTTTATTCAAAACTTAATTGAGTGTAAAAATTTTATAAAATATGTAAGCCTCAATTCAGTGCATAATAAACTTAAATTTAATACAAATTAATCCAATATTATTGTATTTAAAATCTCAAAATAGTTTAATTACTTTAGTAGTTTGCATTAAATTTTTAATTCAATGAGATTGTGTTTTAGACTTAAATCTAATAGTTATAAAATTCTTTTAATTGTGTAAAAACGGTATTAAAAATTATTTAAAACGAATAACAGTTATTCACTGTTAAAATTGCATTTTGTTTGGTTTATATATCTAAAGATAACAGAATATTTGATATAAATAAAGAGAATAAACAGAAATACTTATAATTTATCAAACTTGTGATTTTTAGCAAATGTAATAAAAATACAACTTTATCTAACTATGACTCCCGTTTACTTGTTCACGGGTTTAAGAAACTTGATTACTGTTTTTGAAACATTTGAAGCGATTAGAAGCTAACCATATTAGTTTTAGCCGCAATTGGGGGCGTTAGGGGGCTATAACATTTGCTTTTAATTTAATAAAAATTTATTAAAAGATTATGGTTTGATTTAAAGTTTAAAAAATTTAATTTATTTAAAATTATTATTTTAAATTATACGACTTAACTGATGTATTAGTCTCAGAATTCATTTACAACAAATAATTTAAATATTAAAAAGTTAAAATATTATATTTGAATGTTTCAGATATAAAGAAAACTTTTCAAACTGTAGTTAAAACACAAATAGTTTTAAAATATTTGTTTAGCTTTTATCATGCAATTCTGGTGGCTAATCACTTGTGATGAGCACTGTATTATTTAATTATTTACTTGTTTAACGAGAATATGATGAGTCTGGAGAAAGTTGATTGAAGTCTCACAGATATACTGAATGACTGACTGTATGTTGGACATAAACATAATATAACTCAAAGTAGTATTTATCTGATGACAGTTCAAACCATATCTGATATAAAGTGTTTTTCATTTATTTTAACATTTTATTGAAATATAAGTTATTATATTACAAAACTTGAATTTATAGTGAAAGCTATAAATATATTCTAATAATAGTATTTAGCAAAAATTTATTTTTATAATTCAATTGAATGAGTAGTGATTGCAAACAAAACTTCTCTAAACTATAAATTAAACCTCTGATCAAAATGTTCTTATCTCTCATTTACTTTGCAATTATCTTATTATTTGGTAATTGTTTTGCTTTTGAATTAAATTCATTAAACAATGAAAGAGATAAGTCGTGGAATGGAACGATTTGGGCAGTTCTTGTGGCCGGATCTAATGGTTGGTACAATTACAGACATCAGGCGGATGTGTGTCACGCATACCAAGTGCTTCGCGAACACGGAGTCACTGATAACCACATTATTGTTATGATGTTCGACGATATCGCACACAATGTGGAGAACCCAACGCCTGGTATCGTAGTTAACAAACCCAATGGAACCGATGTATACAAAGGAGGTTAGGCTTAGGCTTAGGCTTAGGCTTAGGCTTTAGACGTCTTTCTTATTATCTCTCGTCATCTCTTATACTGATAATTCAATTTAATGCTAATTAACTCAATTAACATAAATTCAATTTTAGTTCCAAAAGATTATACAAAAAAAGAAGTGACGCCACAAATGCTGCTCAAAGTGCTGTTGGGAGACCCCGGGCTTGAGGCCAGTGGCAAGAAAGTGGTGAAGAGCGGACCGAATGACCACATATTTCTATATTTCGCAGACCACGGCGCACCCGGACTTATCGCCTTTCCTAGCGATGAACTCTACGCTAAAGACTTGAATAAAGCGCTCAAAAAGATGGCTCATCTGAAGAAGTTTCAGAAAATGGTTATTTATATTGAAGGTTAGTATTGATTAAACTTATAATTGCAGTCATATTAAGTAAATTAATTTCAGAATAGAAATAGAGTTTAATTTGACGGCAAATTCAAACATTCCGTCTAAGGTATAGCGCTTAGAGTAGAAACGTTTTGTTAGAAAGCGTTCTATAGATCTATAAATTCTTTGCTAAGAATCAGTTCAGAGTTGGCCTATAGTGCAGATGGAATGCAGTTTTAAGATGTGATGAATATATCCATAAAAGTATTGTTCGGTTTTATGATTGGCGTTAAAATAGTGAGACTCGAGAAAACATTTTCGTTTAAAACGGTTTCTATAGAGTAGTCAACAGTAGTTAACGTTTTTAAGAAATACAGAATTTAATTACTAATGATTCCTATTATTTATCAATAAGTCATGAAATTCAATGTTAATGTTTGTCACGAATATTGTTTTGTTTGAAATAATGAATAGAATATAAGTACCGGTAAAGAGAGGAACTAATTGGGGGTAATTCGCACGTTTCGTATTATGTCTTAGAGAATATCTATTGTTATTAATGAAACCATAATTTCATTACAAGACTAAAGCTTTAAATTATAAAAATTTCATTTAATCTAATAATTAAACTGAATTTATATCGAAAGCGTGTGAAAGCGGTTCAATGTTTTCCGGATTACTTCCAAATAATATAAATATCTTCGCAACCACTGCCGCCAACTCTACCGAATCGAGCTATGCTTGTTATTATGACGAGCTCAGGGAAACCTACCTGGGTGACGTATATTCAGTTAATTGGATTGAGGACAGCGACGGCCGGTCATCACTTAGAGCCGAGACATTGCAGCAACAGTTCAGACGAGTGCTCAAAGAGACCAACACTTCACACGTCCAGGAGTTTGGAGACAGAAGTATAGGTCGTTTGCCTTTAAGTCTATTCCAGGGCTCGAAACGAGAAAATAAGACATTTAACGGAAATAACGCAAAGATCCGGATAAGAGATGCTGTTCCGAGCGGTGATGTGCCGATTGCTATAGCCTTCAAAAGACTCGACAAACGCCAGACCTCTGAACAAAGATTAGCGAATAAAGTGAAATACGAGGAACTGCTTAGGGCTCGAAATTTCTTAATAAATTCAGTCAAACATTTGATACGAGAATTGGAATTAAAATTAGTTTCAGTCGACGCTATTTGGAACGACAAGAGAGCGCTCACTAATCACGACTGTTATGTCGATTTGATCGAACAGTTCGATAATCACTGTTTCGATCTGTCGACCCATCCCTTTGCGCTCAGATTTCTCTACGTCTTCGTCAATGTCTGCGAGACTCTCAGCGACAAAAAAGAAGCAAATCTGGAGATAATTGAGAATTGGATTTCATCTATTGTTAGGCACTGTTCGCTCCACATATCTGGTCATCCATTCAAACAAATTCTTTGAAATTCTTTACTTAGATTTAAGATTAGATAAATATTTTTGAGTTAATAGCGATAAAATCTAATACTGTATTTTAAAATTGATAAAATTCATGGTTTAATAAAACATATTCTAATAATCAATTCTATAATTCATACAAACATTGATTACTAATTGATTTCTAAATAGCAGTCGAATAATAGATTTGCATGGTTCTAATTTATAAAAAAATAAAACTTTTGAAAAATAATTAAACAAAAATCAAATAAATAACAAACTAGATACAATTAACTATAAGTTTTGGACTGTAAATTTAATAAGTTCTGCCCTTTCAAAATTATTCCTTATTTTTTAATTTAACTCTAATAGACGTCAATGTAAATTATATCTCAGTTTTATCCCTCTCTCGGTTTTGTGCTTCAATTCTCGTATCGGTCGCGAATTCAGGTCTGAAACCAATAGTTCAATGTATTAATATAAAATAAAACAAACTATATTATATATGAAATTTAATTTTAAATGTTAATATTAATGGATTTTTATAATAAAATTTCAATTATTTTTTTCATATAAAAATCATGGCTAATTAATTTCAATACAAACTTTTTAGCTCGAAACTTTAACTTAAAAGTTGATTCTTCCAATTTCTCAAAAACTAACTTAATCAATCAATGTTTAGTATATTCTGTCGTCTCTTCCAAATGTATTTGAATTAATTCGTTTATTAACTCATTTCATAGCTTTTTGTTTAATTTAATTGTAATTAAAATGAATTTATAAATCAATTCAATTTTTTAAAAATAATTTTTTAAATTGATTAATAATTAACATAATATTCTTAAAATCAATTTATATATATTTTTGATTTAATTTTATGCTGTCGAAATAATTAAACAAAATTTTAATTTCTATAACTAATTCTTTAATATTTAAGACTTAATTAAATTGATAAATAATAAAAATTTCCATTAACTGACCAACACGAAAGTGTATTGAGTCAATAGTGAAAGCGGCCCGAATACCCTCAGGTCAAACCGGTTCACCCAGGGATGGCTGTGACGATAAGGACGATGACCTGCCC
>JAQFXP010001613.1:0-18396 GCA_034693685.1 Belba bartosi
AATAAGCAACAAATTAAATAAAATATTAAATACTATTCTTACACAATAAAAATAATAAATAGTTCTATTTATTATAAAATATTATTTTTATAAACATTTATAGACAACATATTATATTTTTTCTTCCTTTATTAATTTAAATTTATTAGATTTGTATATAATAATTGGTTCATATATGGATATATATTAAGGCAAATTTTAATATATTAATAAATTAGAGCATCTGAAATAATTTGTTAGTTTTGTTAGAAATCAAAGAAAAAAAATTAAGGCGTCTTTTTATATTTGGGGTTTAATGTATAAAAATATAATTTAATTAAAAATATTTTAATAATTGCTAACATTTGACATTATCGAGGAATTAAATTTTATCAAAATAATTGTAATATTTAGTTTTTAAAACATTTTTATATATTTGCTTAAAAAATTAGATTTTATAAAAAATTTTAATATATTATGTCAATTTGCACAATTATTTTAAGAGTAACTTGTTTTTTGATGTACATTATTTTTTTCTCAAACAATTATCAATTAATCTGTGACTACAAATCTTTTAAAGAATGTCTATATTCTTTTTCGAATGCAAGTTCAATTATCAAAAATTTCGGTAAAACAAACTTTAATTTAACTTATTGTAAATCTAAATTGAACTAATCAAACTTTTCCCAATTGCTTTAATATTTATTTTACATGTGAATATAATTAAAAACTAATTTATATACTCCGTTTTAAATACAACTTAATGAATAAAATCTAAATTTATTATTATAATTTTCCAAAACAGTTTTATTCTATAAATAATTTTTACGTTTTGTATGTATATACTGTATATGTGATAATTTTGATAAATATTAATTTTTAAATTTATAGTTTTAAAAATTAATTTTCGAATTTTTAAAAATAAACTGTAACTAAGTTTTTTAATTGTAATTAATTCATTCAAAGAATATTATTGAATTACATTTGGTATAAATTACTCAGATTTAATATTTTAAATCTTGTATTAATTTATTGTATACATTTTATTGCAATTAAGGTTTTTAACAAGATACTTAATTTTTAATTAAATGTAATATTATTATTTAAATTATTAAAAATTAAATAAAATTATTAACCATAGAATTACTTTTGCAAATTCTAATTTCATTTAAATTAATAATATCTAATTAATATCATTTTTTTAACTTAGCAACATGATAATATAAATAAAGATGATTATTTTTCTAAATTGATATTAAGATTATTTGGTATTTTAATATAAATTAAACAAAGTTTTTTAATTAAAAATTAGTATTTAGATCAAATGAAATTATTAAATGAAATTTAATAAATAAATAAATTTTATTGCAATTTGTTATTATATTTTATAAATCTTTTACAAATATTTCACAAATTAAATATTTTACGAAAATTATTATATTTTTTAAAATTTATTTTTTCATTTAAATCAATTTAATATAAAAGATTAAAATTTTTAATTAACTTAATTTATTTTAAATTTTGCAAAACACATCAATTACAATTAAATTTATTTGATTAATTTTTTGCATATCAATTATTTAAAAATTTTACTATAATATCCAACGTTAGAAAATAAAAAACTAATTTATAATAAGCAAATGTAATCTCATAATTTAAAAAATGTTTATTAACATTTTCTTTGTTTTCTATTCAAACAAAAGTGTAAATTGTAGAATTATTGTTCTAGTATGTTTAATTAATAATGTTAAAGCTAACAAAATTATAATAAAGATTAATTTTTATAATAAATTCATATAAATTTAGCACTTAAAAACTTTATATTATATAAAATTATCATTAAATATTTATTGAAATTTAAAGTTAAAAATTAACTCCGATTCGGACCTAAGTGTGGTGACAATTCTGGAAAAATAAATATAGACAAATAAAAACAAAAAACTATCTTTTAATTTTTTGAAAAAATTATTTCCGAATAGCCATTAGATACGGGGTATAACTAAAATATTAATTAGCTGTTAAATAGATTGTACTGTATCAGTCTGTAAGTTTAACAATAAATTTTAGTCCACACACCAATTTTATTTATATTAAAGTTACAATATATGAAAAACTTATATTAATATAAATCTAAAAAATATATTCTGAAAATTTACAGTTTATATACTACTGATAAAAATATCAATATTATTATTAAATATATATTTTTAATTATTTAAATAAATATTATAATTATTATTTAAGATCACTAAAACAATAAACAATGTTACAAAATTTAAATAATGATAATAATTTAATTTAGTTGGTTTTAATTATTGAAATAAAATTAATTAACAATTTATCTGTTTTATTATCATACAAAAACAATATATTGTCTATAATTTAAATAGGATCTTGTAAAACATTACAAATAAATTTTTTGGGATTGATTAATATTAAATTAAATTTTATTTTTAAACTGTAATATTTATTTTAATTTAAATTTATACTTACAAACAAAATTATATAAAGATTTTTGGAAATAAATATTGATTTGTCGCAAAAGTCATTTCGTTTTATTCAAAAATAGAAAATTTATATTTTTACAAATAAATATAATATTTTAATCTATTGTGACGGTCGGATTGGGAGGCGTCACGTGTTTAGACGTCGACTGTGCTATCGCTACTGTCGGTGATAGCGCTGGCGGTATTGGGAGATACAAACGGCGCGAATGTGCGTTTGAGTGAATGCGAATCAGATGTGAGTTGAGTTGAATAGCGCTATCAGTCGAGTGGATGCGAGACCAGTTGTTTTGTATTGATGAGAGTTGTCGGAAGATGTGCTCGAGTTGTATGTCCTGTGCGGAGCTGTAGCGCAACTGGAGATGAGTTGTCGGTAATGTGTGTCGCGTCTAAACCAGTGATTGGTTTGTTGTCAGTTTGTCATCGATTGCGCGGCAAGAGTGCGATCAGTAATGTACTGATTGGTTGAAACGCGCAAAGAAACAATAATTGATTGATAAAAGCAGTTAAATAACTAAATATTTAATGATTACTGCATTAGACAAAACATAACAATTTATAAGCGGCTGAGCGCTAACTGTGCTTAAGAGCACTGAATGTGTTCGTCGAGACTGGGCTGCGACTGATAGACAACTGATGTGTTATGGGCTCTGTTTGAAAGACAACTGACTGTATAATTAAATTACAATTGAGATATACTGTTCAGTACAGAGTCATAAGCGCAGACTGAACAAGTACAGTTTAAACATATGAGTAGCGCTATGAGTTGCATATAAGCAAGTACGGTTTATAGATATGAGTAGCGCCGACTGTAAACTATAGTAAAATATAATTAAAGTTTAAATTTATGTTGAGATGAAATCAGCTTCGCCTCACTATAATATATTGGCCATCTTTTCGACAACCTTTGATTATTTTTCAGGCAAACACTCAATACCTTTGCGGTAAAACTTAACAGGTTTTGAATCAAAGAAATGATTGATGGCTATTTCAATCTTTTGTTTTGTTCCAAAGTTTTTTTCATTTAAGAAATGCGAAAAAAATCGAAACAAATTGTAATTCGATAATGGTAAATGGCGGGTTAAAGAGAATTTTCTAAACAAATTCCCTAAGCTTTTTCCGTTTGATGGCAACTGTGTTTGTTCTCGCGTTATCCTGTTGTAGGATAACGCTTTTTTTGTTGATTAAACCGGGTTTTTATGGTTAAAGCATTCGTCAAATTGTCTAATTGTTGACAATATATTTTAGCAATAATGCTTTGATTAATGTTTAATAGTTCAAAATAGACCACGCCTGTTTGATCCCACCAAACACATAGCATAACTTTTTTTTGGGTGTAACCCAGGTTTACCCATCGGAACTTCTTTCTGGTTAGGACGTAGCCATGGTTTTTTTGTACAACATTTACGTACAAAAATTACTTTTCATCACCCTTGACAATCCGTTTTCAAAACGGTTCCAAATTGTGTCGCAAAAACAAAGAAATGCAAATTGTTGTCCTTTGCAATAGATTTTTAATCAAGATTAGGCGCGGGACCCATATCGGGGCGCTTGACACTTTTCCGATCTCATGTAATTGTCTGTTAATTGTTGAGTAGTCACAACCCATCTCTTCTTCCAGTTCTATAGTCGTAAGACGTGGATCTGATTCAATGAGTGACTTCAGGGCTTTTTTATCTATTTCAAATGGCCGTCCAGGACGGGGACGGACTTTGAAGTTAAATTCACACGAACGGAACTTTCCGAACCAATGTTGACATTTACGGACAGTCATTACGTCTCCATATATGGATTGAATATTATTGGCAGAAACTGTGGCCGAACTACCCTAACGGAACTCATAAAATAGACAGTGTCGGTAATGTTCTTCAGAAATCATTGTAGAACTCATGTGATAAATAATATTTTTTGAATATTTTTTCAAAAAATTAAAGTAAAATAATTGTTTAGTTTGACACCAATCCAATTGTATTTTTTGAGTCATTCAAAAACCACATATTAAAAACGCAAAAATTTCTGCGACAAGTAAATAAAAATTAAAATTTTATTTAGAGTTTATTTGCAAAATCATATATTAATGATAAATAATGACATATAAATTTATAATTTTTATTTAATTAATTGAACAAATTAATATATAAAAATCTTGATATTTTCTTTTATTTCTTTTTAAAATATATGTTACATTCTGTTTAAAATTGTTCTAAAATATAAATAAATTATAAAATATTGATTATATATAAATTAATTTTTAAATATGTAATAAAATCCGTATATTTAAAGTATAAAATAAAGAATAAATTAAATTTTAGATGAATTCTGTACAAAACCAATATAATACAAATTGTTATTTTTTAATAATAAAATTAGTTTTTAATATTAATTTGTTTATTTTAAATGTTTATATAATTAATTATTTTATAAGTATACTTTTTTAATTTAAAAAGAATATAAAAATAAATGCAATAATATGCAATAATACTATTTATATAATGTGAACATACCCTATTTGTTATAATACAAACCGTTTCAAAATACCATTAGCTATAGAGACACGCTGGAAGAGATTATATGGCGGTGTCTCCATACAATATACACACATTATATATTTATTTATTTCTATAGGACAACATGTAGAACTTTAATAAGTTAATTTAATATACAGTTTTTAAAAATAATTGAAAAAATTTTAAAATAATTATCTAATTATTTTAAATTAAGAAATTATTTATTTAAATAAAAGTTTTAAAAATAAAATTTTAAAATTTATAAAATGTTATTTTACTACAAAAAATTAATATAAATTATGAATTTTTAATTAAATTATACTTAATATTATAAATCAATTTTATCAAATTTAAAAAACCAATTTAGAATTGCTTGTCTGAAATTTAAATAATTTACATTTGCATTAATATTCTTTTCAATTTATATTTACAATTTATTTTAGTTTAATAGATTGTGAATTATAGCAAAATAAAAAAATATGTTAAAGACTTTATAGTATTTATCTAATTAATTGATTAATGTGAAAAAAATATTTAATTATTCAAATTTCAATTCGATAAAATTTTTATATTTATTATTAACAATTTTATTTAAATAACTGTAATTTTAATTGAAAATCTTATTTTAATAATTAAAATTTAAAAATTAAATATTATTGGCATTCATCGTTCTTTCGGTTATTTTTTTTAATATACATCATAACTGATTATAGAATCTGAGTTTTTATCTAGTATATTTTTAAAACTAAATAAAAATTATTTAATTTAAAAAATCAATAAAATATGTACAAGTTATATATATCCCTTTAAATAGTTAAAATTGAAGATTACTTGATAAATAAAAAACATTTTTATTAAACTTTATCCAATCAGGCCAAAAAAATTAGAATTTAGCAATACTCTAACAAAATAATAACCTAAAATATTAATGTTTATTTTCAAAACAATTGAATTAAAAGGTTAATAAAGCCGGACGAAAATGTTGATAAAATATGATTGCTATATTTTTAGTACTATTTGTGTTGGCTCTGACGTCAGCTTTAAAGTGCTAAAGGTATAGTTAGCATATTCTATCAAAGTTTTCGTTCAGCTTTTTTTAAGTACTGTAAACATTAAAGATAAACAGAGTTGAATGCATCTTATACTGCAATTGCAGATATATTGTTTTTGTATGCTTAGCAAAGGATATAAAGTGTTAATTAAATTTTTTGAACTATAATTGCATATAATTTTAAATATTATTGAACAAATAAATATAAAACGATATTTATCTTTAAAATTTAAAAACATTCAGATAAATTTTATAGAATTAACTTGCATAAATCTGAAATACTTTAGATAAAAACTCAGATCCTATAATCAATCATAACTCGTTAACTTATTAAGTAAAACAATTTTAAAATAACTCAAAAATTACATCTAAATTATTTATACTAATTCCAAAAAATTTAATAATGTTTTATTAAAATATAAGTAAAATAATCAATTAATTTATTAATTTAACTTAAAATCTCATTTCTTCCTAATAGTAGACTTACTCAAAATCTTAGATCTCTACAGATTTTGATTACTCGCAACGATATGAACCCAAATAAAATTTACCCCAACTTGATCGCACAACTTGTTAATACTATCAATTCATGTTTTTCGCGTTTTACCCTCTGGTCGTTTACCGGTTTGCTAAGACAAATAAACAGTTTTTGGTAGTTTATTCGTCAGTATTCTCAAACATGTTCAAATTAACGCATTTATAATCTCTCAACCAATTGATACTCCACTAACATGTATATTGCAATTGGCTGAATATAGGTATTAAAATGATGATTTGCACTCTTTCATTGAAAACACTAAGACAAAAATTTACTCATTAAATTTAGTTAAAGTTTACTCATCTTTAACTCTGCAAAAAAAACTAATAATAGTTAAAAAACTTGTAATACAAAAGTAAAACATTGTAAGTTATATTAAATTAAAAACATATTTAATTCTTGCTTTAATTTAAAAGTTTATCGCATTTACGCTATTTTTTTTATAAATTTGAATCTAATTCTGGGAAATGTATGAGAAAATTTATTACAAGTCTGTTAATTAACTTGTCATATATTTAATCTTTTTATATTTGTTACAAAAGTTAAAACATTTGTTAATTTTATTGTAAATTAATTTAATTATATATTATTAAGTTTTATTTATTAAAAACTGTATAAAATATTTAAAATTTATAAATATAATATTGTTTAAGTAAATTAATATTGATTGGAAACAAAAAACTACAGCAATTTATTTATTCCAAATTTTAATTAAAAAATTTGGATTATTATTATAATAATTCTTACTATTCAGATAAAAAGTTAGTCAAAGTTGAAACTAAATTACAAATAAATTTTTATAAAATTAATATTAATATATATTATAGTTTTTTTTAAATAACATTAATAATTTTAAAATTTATATATAAATGAAAATAAAAAATTATTTTTTAAAAATTTATACAGCGCTTTTTAGTTGATATTCTCGTATAATCAAATGAGATTGTCGTCAAACGGTTAGTCAGCAAATGAGACTCGCGTTTAAGTAAAACCGACTTGCAGTCACATTAGATTTTGTTCTTGAGTTGTGTTTTGTTTTAAAATATTAATTAAAAAATTATATATAAATAAGTTATAAAACTTTGAAATTATTGATTTAAATGTTATATCAAATTTAAAAAGATTTAATTAAAACATCATTAAGACAATAAAGAATGGTTTGAGCGGCAAAGACTTGAATAACTTTCAATGTGTTTTGGCTATGCTTAATGCATTTGCATAACTCATCAATATAGTGAGAACAAATAGTCGATTTGAAGAATTTTGCAAAAATCTGGACACACAAAAACCAAAATTAATGAAAAAGTAAAATATAAAAACAATATGCTAATGTCGAAAATGCTAATGTCAAAAATGACAATGTCGAAAATGATAATATCGAATATGCTAATGTCGAATATGTTAATGTCAAAAATAATAATGTCGAATATGATAATTAATAAACATTAAGGCCAAATCATAAAAATTTCTAAATACACTTAACTTTATTGACTATTTTGAAATATTCTTAAACTATTAAATGTGACAACTTTTTATTTTTGACATTAGTATATTCGACATTATTATATTCGACATTATTATTTTCGACATTATCATATTCGACATTATTATTTTTGACATTAGAATATTCGACATTATCATTTTTTACATTAGAATATTCGACATTGTCATATTCGACATTAGCATATTCGACATTGTCATATTCGACATTAGCATATTTGACATTAGCATTTTCGAAATTAGCATATTCAACATTAGCATATTCGACATTAGCAATATGGGTAGTTGACTTAGGGCATAGATACATACATATTAATGATCAGTGGTGTTCCAATATACTGCAAGTGTACTAACTTTGGAACGTTAGATTTTACTTGCTATTGCATCAAACTATGAAACTTTATATTAGTCATATAAAGCATTATAAATAATAATAGAGTAAAATAAACTTAAGTTAAACTTATTTAATATAATGCATATTTTTTAATTATGACATAAATAATTATTGTTCTTTTATTAAATCAAATTAAGTATAATTTAAAATAAACTGTAATATTATTTCCTAATTTATTATAATATATTCAATTATAATAAAGTAAGTATATTTGGAAAATAATACAACCCGTTTAATATTTATAGAAATTTTGTTGCAATTCTAAAATAATTAATTTGATTTAGCTGCAACTCGGAGTTTTCAAAAATTTTTGATTGTATGAATATATTTAATATTTAGAAATTTTTAATTTTATTTTAATAATAATAACTAAACTATAAAATATATTAAAAATTTTGGCAGTTATTTAATTTAATTTAATATTTATATTTGTTAAAAATATTAACTTTCTAAATAAATAATAAAAACAATAACAATAAATCAATTAATTGCTAATATGTTTATTTCTAACAATTTAATTCTTGCAAAACAAAAATAATTTACAAGTTATATTAAATAAATTTTATTAATTAAATGTTATTTAATTTAATAAATTTAAAAAAGATCAAAAATATTATTATTGGTTGTATTGTACCAGATTAAATCAGTGATATACATGGCAGACGTTATAGAAAGTTTATGTTGTTTTGTAATGTGTCTACAGTTAAATATAATTTAAAAAATATAACTTTGTAAACGCATTATTTGTTGATTTTATTTTAATATGTTAAAAATAATTTTTAATAAACTTACAAATAGTATTTAATTATTTTGGTTTAAAAACTATGAAGTATTAAAGTATATAAAAAAGAATTATTTCTAATTAAAACATCACTATAATATTGGTATTTGACTTGTTATTTTTGTCAAAATTAGATATCATGTTTTGTTTAGTCAAAAATCTTTAAATAAAAATTTATTATTTTTATTGCAAATTATTGCTTAATATTATAAAACTTAATATAAATTTTACAATTTGTATTTTATATAGCTTATTTTTATTAAATATATTAACTTAATTTGATTTTTTAAAATAAATATAATTATTCTTAATAAATTAATTTAAATTTATACATTAAGTGTAATTTATTTTGTGTATTTAAAAGTTTAATAATACAATTACCTATTTGAAGAATTAATCTTATTGAATTTAATACCAGTAACAACATTTTCAAACAAAACATTAGATAATATATTTTATGACCGCATGACTAAACAGGGGGTAACCAGTAGATAGTCAGCGGTGCAGAAGTTAATGAGTAGGGTCAGCAATCAATCCAAACACTTGTTGTTTACGTTTAAGAAGGAGGGATTAGTACGGTCTTACTTTGAGCCATTAGTTAAAGTTGATAAAAAAGTCCTGGGCAATCCTTAGAGTTGGCAATTAATGCACACAATATATTAACGTTAACACTTTATCAGCACAAACACTTAAAAAGATTACATCTGAACGGTTTGAAAGTATAACAAGATTTGAATCGAAAGAGCTATAAAATTAGGCAAATAATGCGGCTTTAAGAATGCACGAGTGGTGCGCAAACCTCCATACATTTGGTTAGAAGGCTGAGAAAGCGGCATAGAAATGCACACAAAGTAATACAATATAATTGTAAACAAACTTTGTTATTAAAAACGTAAAGGACCCAGTTCAATTTCAAAAATTTTGAAAAATTATTTTAAATTGTTAATGGTTGAACTCTTTGATTTATTTTATATAAAATAATTTTTCAAATTTTATTATTTGAAATAGTTTACGAGTTTTCGATTTTTAAAAATTCGAATTTAATAGAAAAAGATAGACCAAATTATAGTTTTAAAAATTAATTTAACTTTCGCTACTAAAGATAATAATGAAAAATTGTGCTTAATTAAAAGTTAAAAATAATTTGCCTGCACTATAACAGTGGATTATTATTTTACAGATTTATTAAAAATATTTTTAATATTAAATTAATTATATAATAAATAAAATTAAAATTATAAGAAAATTATTCTGAATTAAATAAATTCTTCACCCATCCTCAACGTCGACATCTACCACAACTACAACCACAAGTAATGGCTCATCGTGACCCAAAACTCGAGCTCTACAACGGTAAGAACAAAATTAATGTTGAAAAGTAGCTAAACCTCTTCGAAGTGATTCTTCGCGCCACCAACACAAACACCGATACCGACAAAGCAATAAAACTCATGTCATATCTGTCTGACGATGCGCTTGAATTCTATTCTGATGAGATCGCTCCGCTCATCGCAACCATAACATGAGCTGAATGTCGAAGCGCTTTCATTGATCGTTTTGGAATTGATACGATTTTGCCTCTAATCGCTGCCAAAACGCCGAGTACTTTCACGAAGCGATTCAATTAAAGCTTATTTCGACGAAAAGATGTTATATCTCGGTCGCACTTCACTAAGTGATGAGCATAAGTGCGATTCGCTAACCGAAGGCTTACCCGAGAGCTATCAATTTAAAATGTTTGGTGCAAACGTTGCGACACCACAAACTGGCTCCGAATCGCTGTCAAACTCAAAGCACAGATGAACAGAATTCGTGTCCCACAGCCGCCAAATGCATACAACAAGTCATCTGATCACAAGTGTCACTGCACTGCAACTATACATCATTGTGATCGCGAATCAACTTCAAATAATGGCAAACAAACACAAAAGACATTCACTAAGCGCTCTTATAACAAGGATAAAGCGCCCTATCCTTGTAAACACTGTAAACAAATGGGTGCAACAGAATACCATTGGCATCGCAATTGCCCTAATCGCGTAAACCAAGAACAAGAGACGACTCAAGACAGTAACTCTACTCCAATGGCCAACAATTACGAAAACGAGTCAACACTCTGCGCATTTAACTCGTCTACAGTCGCTCACACAACACCTGCTGACAGTTTCATAACGATTAAAGCGATTGTTGACAACTGCCAAACCAACGTAATTCTCGACACAGCATCGACAACTAACTTGACATCAGATGAGTTTGTGCACTCATAGAAAATCCCAATCAACACAAAGCAGCGCAAGCTGTTAAGGCTTGCCGGCAGTGCCGTATACACTGTCGGTACAGTTAACATCAAAGTCACTATTGGCGCAGCTCTCTGGCATATTGACGCTGATGTCATCGACAACTTCAAATATAACCTTCTCTTAGGCAAAATTGTATTGTAATTAATTGTAGTTTATTGTAATTTATAAAATTTGTGTTTTAATTTGTCACAGTAATTTTATTTTTATTTTTAAAGTATTTCTGGTAAATATATTAAAAATATTATTTATTATAACTAGCATTAATATTCAAAAGTTAATATATAAAAAATATTTTCAAATAAAAACAACCAAAGAAGTTCAACTTGTATGAGTTACAAATATTGCATTTTTAAATTTGTAGTGCTGGTCAAATTTGCTTAACGTCAAAATTTAAAGAAATAAAATTACACGTATCTAATTATTTTCAACACTAAATCATTTGTATATTTTAAATTTTTTATAACCAAAGTAAATTTTTCTGTACAGATTTTATTGTCTTGTAATTGACCAAGTTAAAATTTTTAAATTTCCTAAATATAGTTTGTGCTTCCCATTAATCCATAGTTGCAAAAAAAATTTCAGGGTAATTTGATCAAGCTTCTTTGAATAAATTGCGTTTAGGCTCATCAGTTAATTTTGGCGAAGATTGTATATATAAAAAAAATTGATAGTCTATTAAATATAATATTTATTTGAAAATTATTTATAAAATAAAATTTTAAATTGATATTTTGGATTTAAAAATCACATTTGAATTAAGTTTGTGTGTCTAACAAAATAACATTAGTTATGAAGACACGCCGCAGAACACTCTGGCATCATGTCAAATATTTAATAAGATTTATTCGTAAGATAAATGTATTTATATATTTATTTATTTCTATAAGACAACATGTAGAAATTTAATAACATAAATTAATATACCGTATTTAAAAATAATTGAATATATTTTTGATGTATGAATTTTTAATTAAATTATGTTTAATATTATAAATCAATTTTATCAAATTTAAAATTGTTTGTCTGACATTTAAATAAATATTACAGATATAAATTTACATAATAAATTTTTGCAATTTATATTTACATTTTATTTTAAATTAATAGATTGTGACATATAGAAAATGTTAAAAAAATTTATTGTAAAGACTTAATAGTTTTTATCTAATTAATTGATTAATGTGGAGAAAATATTTAATTATTCAAATTTTATATCGATAAAAATTTTATATTTATTATTAAAAATTTTATCTAAATAACTGTAATTTTAATAGAAAGTTTTATTTTAATAATTATAATTTAAAAATTAAATATTATTGGGATTCATAGCTCAATCAGTTATTTTTTCAAATATAAATCACAACTTGTTAACTTATCAAGTAAAACCATTTCAAAATAACTCAGAAATTATATCTAAGTTGTTTACATTGATTCCAAAAAATTGAATAATGTTTTATTAAAATATAAGTAAAACAATCAATTAATTAATCAATTTTCTTAATGTCTCATTTTCTCCTAATAGTAGAATTACTCACAATCTTGGATCTCTACAGATTTTCAGTACTCGCAACGGTATGAACACAAATAAAATCTACCCAAACTCGACCGCACAACTCCCTAATACTATCAATCTATCTGTTTTGCGTTCTATTCTCTGGTCGTTTACCGATTTTTTTTCTTTATGGTAATTTATTTGTAAGAATTCTAAAACATGTTCAAATTAACGCAATTGTAATCTATCAACCAATTTATACTCCACTAATTTGTATATTGTAATTAGCTAAATATCGAGAAAACACCGTAGCCTCAGGTTTTAAAATGATGATTTGCACACTTTCTTGTAAACACTAGAACTCAAATTTATTTACCAATTTTTGCAAATATCGTTAACTCTTTACAAAAAAACTATTTTATTGTCAAATAAAAGTAAAATATTGTAAGTTATATTAAATTAAAAACATATTTAATTCTTTTTTTAATTTTAATGTTTATCGCATTTACGCTATTTTTTTTATAAATTTAAATTTAATTCTAATTTTTTCACAAGTTTATTAATTAACTTGTAATATATTTAATGTTTTTATACTTGTTATAAAAGTTAAAATATTTGTTAATTATTTTGCAAATTAATTTAATTATATATTATTAAGTTTTATTTATAAAAACTGTATAAAATATTTAAAAATAATAAATATAATATTGTTTAATTAAATTATTATTAATTGGAAAACAAAATCACCAATTATTTATTTATTCCGAATTGAGTTTTGTATAATATTTTATAAAAAAATTAAAGTAATTTATAAAACATCAGTCTTATAAGCAAATTTATCAAGATCATTTTCGGCAAAGAAGATTTAAAATTTTATATTTTTAAAACATATATATGAGACTAGTAATTTAATTTTTTTACTGACATTAAATTTAATTAATTAAATAAAAACAAAATTAATGCTAAATATAAATAGCAATTAATGTTTCTAGTAAAACGTTTTTTAATTTTAAATAATTTTCAAAATAGCTTTCAACCGATTTTCAAATTTAAATTGAATATATTTTTTAATCAAATATTGGTATTTTTCAAAATAGTGTACTGATGTTAGAAGTGTTTTAAAAGATGTAACGTTGATTTGTTAAACATATAATAAATTATATGAAATAAAATAAAAAATTTAAATTATAAATTAATTGATAACTTAACTTTATAAATATAAATTTTCAGTAAAAAATTTTAAAATTAGAATACTATTGTTTGAACAATTTCATAAAATTATTAATAATCAACAGATTATTTTATTTAAATAATTTAAACTGTAATAGTTGTTTAAAATATTATTTATTTATCTAAACCAACAAACATTATTATATTTTGGAGTAAGACCAAAAGCCATTTTATAAAATTTTTTTTTCAAAGATCATTTATAATTTTAAAAATTCACATATTAACACATTTTAAATCACATATTCGCATTCCACAAAAAATTGCATATTTAAAATTTTAAAAACCTGTAATTATTTTTTTATATTAAAACAAATAATTTCTAATTTACATGACAAAATTTATTTTAATAATTTAATTACAGATAAAAATAATATTTTAAATAAAAAGATAAAATTATCAAATAATTAAAATTAATAGATAATTTGTTAAAACTGTAATATAGTTTATAAACAAAAAATATATTATAAATAGAAAAGTATTTAATACATTAAAAAACTGTAAATTAAAATAAAATAAAATATGAATTAAATATAAATTATGTAAAAATTAAAATAAATTTTTATTAAATCCAGATTTGAACCAGCAACATAAAGCTTCAATGGCAAACTTTAACCGCTATACTACACAAAATACATTAAAAAAAATTTTAAATTTTTATTAATAAAAACATATTTACCGCAAACCCCCATTGGCAACTTAAACTTAAAATTTTATTTTCGATAAAGTAAGTAGATTTTAAATAACAATGATTTTTTAAACTCTCGTGAACAAGATAAATATCATAATTATAAGGCAAACTTTTTGACTGAAAGCCTTTTGACCGAAAAGATGATGTTATTGATAATTTCTAATTAGATGCAGTTTTTAACATTTTCCAAGTAATTCTAATATAATAACAAATAATTATATTAAAACAAATAAATATTTTCAGATTAGTTTTAAAAATTCGAAAAATAGCTGTAAAACAATTGAGAAAAATCTAACTATAAGTGAATTTATTGAATCGACGAAAATTTACATTAACTTTATTATTTTAATTTATATTTCTTAACTAACAAAATAAATTTTTAAATTATTGCAGCAACTGGAGTCGTTTGAGGGTTTTTGGGTTGAATAATTACCTAACTTATAATATTTGAAAAATTACTAATATTAATAAGCCGATTCCTTTCTTCCTGCACAACCCGTAGTGAGGCCAGGAATCATCACTTCACCGTTAGGTATGGTGACGAGGATAGTGTCACAGTTTTAAGAGCACACACCTGAACGCTCCGTATACGTAGATTAGTGGTTATTAGACTATAATACACTACCAGTAGACGGCCCTTGGTATGGCCGGTGATAATTCTAACCTCAACTCACTCTTAGATTTTTTTTCCGCAGAAATAAATTCTTGCCACAGCTGGAATTCGAACCCACTAACTCAGGATTGGAAAGCGGACGCATTACCACTGCGCCACTCGCCTAAACTATTTGAAAAATTAGCTGATTGAATCAAATTATTAACTTTCTATAAACAATTTTTATTTAATTTTAAGTTACAGTATATTATAAAGATTATAAATATATATTGTAAAAAAGTGCTTAATTGCACTTTTCTAGTGAACACAAGTAGTCTGATAGTATGACTATTACACTACTTGAGGGAAATTGGGCTGACACAGCAGTTCGATTCAAATGATAAAACTATAGGCCGTGCGCAAAACATTACGTTTAGTCGGCCGGAAACAATTTTCCGGTTAACCAGTATATAGGAAGAGCTTCTGCTTTTTTTTGAGGCAATAAAAAGTTTGACTAGAATTTGTTTAACTAGAATTTGTTTGACTAGAGTTTGTTTGACTAGAATTTGTTTGACTAGAATTTGTTTGACTAGAATAAAGTTAACTTTTAAAAGAAAAAGTAAGAGTTATTGTTATTGTTGTTGTTGGGCAGGCGGCTTAGCCGTTCGGGCTGCCTGCCCGCCTAACGCACGGCCGCTACTAATACTTGGGTTTGGGTGTTTCGGGCTGGCAGGAGTGCCAGGCCGAATCACTACATGTGGAGGCTTGGCGGTAGATGTGTGTGCCGTATAGGCCTTATAGGCCTATATTTTACGGCACCGATAATTGTATGTATGACACCGATGAACGCCTGTATGACATCGATAATTGCCTGTATGACACCGATAATTGCCTGTATTATATAATTATCTGGAAAACTTATTAAAATTATTATGTCCGATTTAGTTTTTTCTATTATAATTAATCTAAAATAACAATGAATAATTTTCCAAAAAAACTTTTTAAATATCATATAAAGGTTGGTAGTAAACAATACACTAATATTTTATGCTATAAATTATGTTTTAAAATTGACATAATTGTTAATAAAACAATATAATTTCTAAATAAGACATTTATTTTTAATATTAGCATAATATTTACACAAATTATTTTAGTTTTTTAAATTTTACTTGGGTAGTTTAAATTAAAATAATTTATATGTGTTCATTCTTAATGTTTACGTTTTGTTTAATATAGCAATAAAACATATTAGACAATGTTTGTTTTTAAAATTATATGTTAAGTTTAATATTATTATAGTTTTACAAAAGTATTATTATACAAAGTTTTAAAATTTAGTTTATATATAATTCAAATAAATTTTAAATTAATTAAATAATTTAAAATTAATACGTTTTAATTTTAAAACAGTTAAAATAACAATTTTTTAAATATAATTTTGTTTAAATAATTTTGAAAGAATTATGATTATGTTAAATTTGAACTATTAATTTTACATTTATTTTTAAAAAAATTTAAATTTTATCCAATACGTTTCCACACTTTAAATGCCATATTTTTTGGCCTTATTTCGCCATCGGAAATAAAAAGTTTCCAAAATTCTTGAGATCCGTTTTGAAACATATCTGTTGTTCCAAATCCACCATTATCAATTATTTGAGGATCAACATAAGTATAGTTGATAGGTTTATCACCGGTTTGCTCTAATTTAAATAATCTCCGTGTTTGATCTTCTTGTACATTTCCAAAAGTACTAGAATCTCCACCAAGAACTCTAAAAAATAGACCTGCATAATCTGCACTAACATCATTCCAGATCATCCATGGCCATAATTCATTGGGTAATTTTTCTTTTGGCAATTGTGTGTAAATATAACCAATTGGAAACGGGTTTTGAATTGCATTTAACAAATTTTTTTGTAAATTTGACATGCTCCAAATTTGAGCTTTTTGACAAATTACTAAGTTTCGTTTATTACAAACAACATCAGTCCATTTACCTTGTATATTTTTATCTGAATTAATTTGAACACATGTGTTGCTTTCATTTGTTGGACTGCCATTTTCCCAATTTGTATAGATAAAATTTGAATTATCCACCCAGTTAAATTTACTATTTGTAAATTGTGCGCCAAGCCATAAATTGTCAACCATTTTTTGTTTATTAAACAAATAATTTGCTACAAATTCTTGTTCTTCAGCATAATGTATAGATACTAAACTGGAATTATTTTGTTGTTCACAATAATTTTCAGCTATCTCAAATGTTTGAAATCCAATATTGTCAAACAATTTAATGCATTTTTCTTCTTTAAATGGTACCCAATCACCACATGGTAAAGATGCATTGTCTTTTTCTGAGTTATTAATTATAATAAATTTAAATTAATTTTCAAATTATAATTTATAAATTTTAAATAAACCTTTAATTTCTTCAATCTCAATTTCCAGCTTTTTGATAAAATTTTTATGTTCTACTAGAAATTAAAAATTTATTTAATAATTATTAACCTAATTAAATATTTTAAAAATTTTATTTAAACAATTTAAAATTTGAATAAAATTATATAATATACTTGAATTGCAAAAAAATTATAATTTATTTTATTTTTTAATAGATAAATTTAAATAAATAATTTAAAATGTTTATTTATTTTATTTCGTTAATTATATAATATAAATCTAAAGAAAATAATAATTATTTTATAATAAATAGTTGTGTTAATATAATCATATTACTATAAAATTTATTCAATATAAATTGAATGTGTATTTATTCTACAGTATATTTTTGTTTATATTAATTTTTATAATTAAAAATATTTAATAATAAATTG
>JAQFXP010001614.1:0-18393 GCA_034693685.1 Belba bartosi
TTCTCTCAGTTTCATAGAAAACTGATGTAAAGGTACTTCGAGACAAAATTTCGAGACAACGTCTTTGCCATAGTCATCACTAGAGACAAAAGAAATAGTCTTTTAGTTGTCTATTTGGTGTATTCTGATAAATTAGAAAATTCTAAAAATGTGCGACAAATTACGACAAAATTTTATAAAAATTTCAAAAATGTTATACCGTAATACAAAATACGGTAATGTTAAATACACTAATATCTAATATGATAATGTTGAATCTGGTAATGTCGAAAATGGTAATGTTGTATGCGGTAATGTTTTCGATAGTAACATATTTGGCATTAACTTATTTTGTATTATAACAATTAAAATTTTTTTCTAAAATTTTGTCTTAATTTGTTGCATATATTTGTTTTATAATTTCTCAGAATACACCAAATAGACAACTAAAAGACTATTTCTTTTGTCTCTAGTCATCACTAGACATTCAAATTTAAACATTATAATTTTACAAACATAATATATGTTAGATTTAAAATTAGCTGGTCTTTTCTTGATTTAACAAAAATAATACAAACTTAAACACTGTTACTCTAATTAAAAAATCGTAAACATTTTGTTTAATTTCACAATAAATTTGTTCCATAAATGCTTATCGGATTTAATAATTTCTAATTTTCAAAATATAATTAAAAATCTCATAAAAATAATTTGCAAATAAAATGTTATACCGTATTCCCGCGCATACACTTGCAGCGCTCATATAGTATTGTTAATGGTTAGTAGGGAGGGCGTCAACTTAGATTATCTGTAGGCATGGGATTAAGTACATATATAGAAGCAAAATAAGACACACTATTAAAAAAAATTTAATGTAATTTTTTATTTTTACCAATTAATTATGAGTTCTTAACTGCAGTTTTTAAATAACAATAAAATTATTATTTATATATATTAGTTTGCAAAAATAAACATTAATTTTCATAAAAATTATAAGAAAAGGGAAAATTTTCAAATAAATTTCTTATCAAAATAGAAATAGTTTAGCTGATTAAAAGATAAACATTTAAGAAATATTGTTATCAAACTAATAAAAAAATCCAAATGTTTTGTCAAATATTTTCAATTCTTTATTTAAATCAAATTAAAATTGTTTCTAAAGTGATTGAATGTAAAAATAATTTGAATTTTAAGTGCAATTTAAAAATTATTTTAAGTAATAATAGTTTTTAACTGCAGTTTTTAAATAACAATAAAATTATTATTTATTGATATTTATATCAAAAAAAATTTTTGTGTAAAATTTGATCATGAGAATGAATTTATTGAATTTAATGTTATTCCAATGAATTAATTGATATAAATTTTTTAGATTCTGTTTTCAAACAATCAAAACCAAAAGGAATTTCAGAAACAAAAATAAAGTTTTACTAAAATTAATGTCATCTATTCCGCTTGAATATAGAGCTTTTTATGTAAATTTAAAACAAATTGTAACTAAAACTACAACTGAATGGGATAAAGATATTTTTAATTAAATTTTACATTTAAACTGGATTTTGTATTTTGTGTCTTATTTTGTTTCTATATATGCACTTAATCCCATGCCAGACATATAATCTCAGTTGACGCCCTCCCTACTAACCATTAACAGTACTATAGAGTGAAGCAGACCATATGCCTTTATATCTGGGGTATACCGGCTTTTCTTTATAAGTGAGGAATAAAATCAGTTTTATGATTGTTTCTAACATTAATGTAAAACAGTAAAATTTTGAAATATTTAAATTATTGCATGTGTTCAATTATGTATTGTTTGTTTTTATTAAACAAATAAATAGCCCAAATTATGAACTTTAAAGATATTACAATAAAATAACAAATTTATTTTTAAATTTTAGTTTTACTCAAAAATAGTTGAAATATTGTTAATTAATTTGTGATTAATATAATTAATAATAGTTATTTTGTCAATTTACTAATTATACCTAATGTTTGGCTATTTTTAAACATTTATAATAGAATTATTCTAAAAATAAAATTTTGTATACCTCACTTTATGTGGGCATGATCATAACACCATAAGGGCTTTTTTGTAATTATGGTCAAAATCACTTATAAGGGCATGAAAATGTATGCACGGGAATACGGTAATAAATTTAAAATAAATGTTTTCAGTTATTTAAAAAATTATTAAAAATATTTTTGTATATAGTATCCCAAAACTCATTTAACAGTCATAGCATTTGTGTGATTTGACAAAACACAAAACAAGTGCTATTGTCTAAATGTTAAAACAAGTGCAATGTCTTTAAAAATATGCATGGCACATACATGCATATGGAATATGATTCATATGATATGATTCAATTGTGAATGTCTGGTCATCGCCACTTCAAACGAACGGTTTCTCAAATTTCGTTCGTTAACTCATAACTTATGTTATAACCGACTTATTTATTATGTAAAGCCGTACTCCGTTCCTGAGCACCTGTTCGTTATAAGTGGTTTCGAGTGTAGCAAACAATCGGTAGAATAACCGATGGCTGTGGCTGTGGCTGTGGCTGTGGCTGTGGCTGTCGAATGACTCGAGTCGAGTCACTCAAGTGGTCCCGTTTTGCGCATTTCGTTGACAATTAATTGCATTTAAACAAACTTTTGATTAATTAAAATAAATTACTTAAAGCAAAAGAATTAAATAAATTGAAACAAATTATGTTTTAATGATAAATATTGCAGATATTTGTCATAATTATAATGCAATGAATCAAATAAAAAGCTTAACGAAAGTGCAATAAATAAAATGATAAAAATGTGGAAAAAATGGTTTCCGAAAAACAACAGTAGTTTCAAAATTGATGATCAATTGAAATATATTTACATAAAATCAATTCAACACACTTTCAACGTTACCTAAAAACTGGTAAATCTATTCAAAAATTAATAATAACTTAAATTTCTTTTTCTAATTATTATAAGTTTTGTCATAATTTTGTTGTTTGTTGTGAAACAAAACAATTAGTGAAATAACATTACAATTAATCCGATTGTGATTTGGTTTTTGTATATTATTTACAATTAATTATCGAATAAAACTAATTTGAAGTACCGGTAGTTTTACGCTATTATGAGGTATTCAATGGCAAAAATTGCTCTAATTATCAGTGTTTGGGATAAAAAGTTAATTGATTTACATATTATTTCTAAATATAGTTTCTTTTATATCATCTTTTGATGTCGTGTTTGTCTCTATTGTGGTTAGAATTGTGGTTAGAATTTGTCTTATTTTGAATTTCGTTAATCTCTAATATATTGGTCGCTCTGTTCAACAGTTTGTTATTCAATTCGAGCAAACTTTCCATCTTTTTCTTCTATATATACATAAATAGATAAATAATAATAAATATAATTATTTAGATAATCATTAATATTAAATATTTGTACTCATAACCACTCATACCTTCAGTTGGGTTTCAATTTCTGTTATTTCCTTTCGAGTGTTCGCCTCTGAACTCGATTTTGAGTTTTGTTTAGATTTAGTTTTGACGTACGATTCCGGCACCTGATGTGGCTTTGGGTCGGATAATAGTATTAATTTAGAAATAACTCAATAACTCATTAATAACTCAATAAATACCGAATAATTTCTGCGAAGAGTGAGTTTAGCGGTAAATGTATTGAAAGCATAATTTTTAGTATTGACTGCAAATTGTGCCGACTTTGAGATCTTAGCGAAAGACTTCGCGTTTCGATCGACTCTGAAATCGCAAATATAAACGTCTTCTTCACTGAAACCCTTGGGTCTGCCCTTGCAATAGGTGTTGAAGTCTAAGACACAACAAATGCCTTTGACTTCTTCGATGGGCACCCATTCGGTTAGTGGCGATCGAAGTACTTCATTGATGAAGAACTTTCTCGAGGGTTCGTGATATGTCTCACTCGGGCGCAGGAAGTGGTGGCCAAACAGTATTTTATTTCCCTTTTCATTGATGGCTAGATTTTGAACTCGAAATATGATATAATTGGTTTTCGACTCTTGTAGTAATGACTCATTTCTGGTCTTTTCTTTGGCACATAGTTTACGACTCAAGTGTTTGTCCTCTTCTTTGGATCGGAATATGTAAACACAATCTCCGGATTTGATTCGCAAACCATTCGAAGTTAGGGTTAAATAGTATTTATAGTTCGATAGCATTCCGGACGAGAACTGGGACTCAGGTAAAGGTATTTCCTGTAATTCGAGCCAAATATTAATTAATATAATTGAAATTAAATGAAATGTTTTGAATAACTCACAGTTGGGACGACACGCGGTTCACAGACTTCGCAAAAATATTGTTCGCATTGTTCGCCTTTAAAGCCAACGCATTCCAAGTGTTGCCATATCTGCACATTATTTCGAAATAAATTCAATTTAATCTCAAATTTCTAACATTATTTGAAACCAAAAATGAAACCAAATCTCAGTCTTATGTTCCGGGACTTTGAATTTCAAGAAAACATTTTCACATTTTCTGTAAACATTAACTAAAAACGAGTAAAATATACGAATAAAATGCAGACATACCTCACATCTGTCGCACTGAATCATCTTTCCTTCGTCTCTAAGTATACCACAAATACAACGAATCACTTCTTCTTCATCTGTTTTGTCCGCTTTAATCATTAGATTCTTTTGTTCACTATTTTTGTCGATATAATGATTGTCATTCACTTGACTAATGGTCGCCAAAATTGATTGATTTGTATTCGAATTTGAAGTATTGGACAACGAGTCGATTGAATCAGATTTTGTTAAGTCTTTGTTTGGTGTCGTTGAACATAGGTCTGAAGAAAGGCTAAAATTATTGTCAACTGAAAACATAATGTCTTCAATAAATGGTCTCTTTTCGTTCATAATCTTCTGGAATTCATTCTTTAATTGATCTAAATATTCGAAATCACTATTAATGTTGACTTCATTTCCACTACAACTGATCAAAGGATTGAATAATTTAATAAATTCTGATTCAAAAGTTTCGACATTTTTAAAAACCCCGCTTTTGACCTGTGATTGAATTTCTGAGAGATCTAACTGTTTGGACAAAACAATTGATTTACGTCTGGGAACCGATGTATTTAAAGACGTCTTTGGTTCTGAAGGTTTGTTTGCGTCCGTATTGTCTAAACATAAATTCGATTCATTCTGTTTTCGAGTCAATGATTCGCAAACATCTGAAAAAATTTGCGCCAATTTTGCCGTTCGGGTCAACTCCTCATTGCTCTCAGCCTTTGCTAGGCCTCTGGTTCGGACAGAACGGGCGGAATTCAATGCCATTAATGTAGTTATAAAGCAGTCCTTATTGTAATCGGTTTTAATGTCTTTTCCTTTGACAAAGTCTTCGTCCTTATAACTAGTGCTCAGTTTCCTCTCCCGTTCCTCTAAACACATTCGTTTGTTTCGAAATCGACGTAACTTTTCATAATTCCGGAGCAAAAAACAGCGATGTTTTAGGATATAACAACTGGACTGATAGGACAAGGGTTTCATTGGTTGCGAGAGCACAGGTTTGCTCAATGAATGGGTTTTACAATTAGTTCCACTTTTCGAGCGATGCATGTCTTTGCGGCGCTTTCGGTGACACTCATCGGACAGCTTAGCGCTCGACACGTCTTTAGCTGTAGTCTCACTCTTGATGGCTCTGTCCCGACACAACTGTCCGTTAACTTTCTGAGAGCGCCCACCGATATAACCCCTGCACTTAACACTTCCGCATTTGCACACCTGTTGTGTCTCGATATTAAAATTATGGAAATTGTAATCATATCCGAGCTCTTCGTTGGGCATAATGTCGCGCAAAGCAAACAAAGCTATTCTATAGACGCCATTGACGGACCACTTCTGCATTTCGCAATTGGGTTCACAGCTGTGGTTCACAAACCGGCCCTCATTTCCCATTCGGTAGCCGTCGATAACCATTCCCGAGTCCAGGTTCAGACAGTAGTGATGCAAATCGTTTTGGTATCTTTCGGCCATTCGGTGTTTGAACAGCTGTTCGCTCACCACTTCTCCAATGTATTCGAGTATGAATTCCCCGCTTTTAATCGGTTCAGTCGTCCGAATACCCCAACCCCTCTCTATCGTCTTAAAGCGCTCCAAACCTGGACTCCAATCATGTTTTTGGATCCGTTGGTTGTGGCAGAGCTCTCCGACAGGACAGTACTGAGGGGCACACTCCTGATACATGAGTCGGTTCAGACAGTCCAAACCACATCCCACCCAATCACTAGTGCTCTCTTCGGGCTTAGCGCACATACAGCTCTGCACCGGATATTTCGATATAGGCTTCACGTCTTTAAATACATTAGTTTTGATGCGCCGGTAGTTCGAAGGGTCGGATATATTCGACGATTTGTGAAACTGATACCAGAGATCGTACGGAAGAATAAACTCTTCCGGATCACTGAAGTCGAGGACTGGAAATTGAATCAACTTTTGGTTCATTTGTTGTTCTTCTACTGAAGCGCTTTCAGAGCAATCGGTCGTCGATTTGTCGCACTTTTGGCGTTCATTCGCTTTGTCTTTAGAATATTCGCCAAATTTAAGGTATTTTTTGTAGGGAATACTCCTCTGGAATGACTTTATTCGGTATAACTTCTTATTGTCTGCGTTTTGTTTGTTCGACGGCTCAGTCACCATATATACTGGTGCTTCAGATATACTGCTCTGTTCGCTCAGGTAGGCCTCTGAAGAAGATATCGAATCAATACTCGCTTTAGACAATCGTCGCTCACTTTTCACACTTTTCCTGTTATTTGACGACTTCTTATCGATCGAAATACTATCAATTCTTTCAATCTTTTTCTCTAAATTGTTGTTTCTTTTCATTTCAGTAGAATTAACGCCGGATTTGCTCTCAATTACTGCCGATTCGGAAGAGTTGTGTTGTTTTAATGCTTTACTTCTATTATTGATAGTATTGTTGCTATTCTTGGGTGAATTCATTTTATCGTTTTGTCGACACTTATGGTTCAATTGACTAGTTTTAAGATTTATGTCATTAGAAGTCATAACCTTCTTCTGACTGACAACAGATTCGATCGAATCATTTGCCGCCAAATGATGTCTTTTGCCGTTAAGAACGGGTTTGACTGCAATCTGTTTCTGTTGTTTGTGTTGAGCGGTTCTATCGGTTCGAACGCGTTTTCGAGGTTTTGTAAATCCAGTCTTATTTACCGATCGCTTTCGCTTGGATTGGGTCCGCACTTCACTACCACTACCACTACCACTAATACTACTACTAGTGCTCACACTCGAGACATGTGCTTGTGTTGTCTGAGGCCCAGATTTGCTGCTCTTATCAATCGCTAACTTATGATCGCGTGTAGTCTTATTACTACTGTTCCTATTGCTTACACTCTGTTTGGACTCCTGTAGTGTCTGTTTCTTAACATTCGGACCTTTAGTCGGCACCTGATTCTGGTTGGGTTTCCTCTCCGAGCCCTCATTCCTTACATTTTTAGCAGTTTTGGCTCTCATTATATCGATATTAGTATCACTTGTTATACAAACAGACAAACTATCACTTAATTGAGTTAAAGCTGAAGTTGAGTTAATTTTCGCATTTTTCTCATTGGACTTGAGATGAGTCTTTTGGTCAACTTTTCTCCTTTTATTCACTTCTTTATCAATAACTAAATCACAATTAGTTTCGCACAAATCGAGTGAATATTTTCTAATACATTGTTCTATTGTCTCGTCGATAGAGTTTTGCGCTTTCAGTGATTCGCAAACTATAGGCGTATCAGTTGTTGAGTCCGTCAGTCTAGCACTGGTATGAGAGGCAAAGGCGATACTGTTATGAGAGTTCGCAGCAGTAGTGCCTCTAATGCCCCCCAGACTCGTCCGATGTTCGTCAGTCGCATTTCCATTGCGCTTATCAGCACTTGAGTGCACCACTTGTGAGCTAACTGTGCTAACTGTGCTATTTGGGCCAATTGTGTTACTTGGGTTCGACTTTTTAACTTTATTGGCAATATCAGACTTATTTGACTTTGAGTTGGTCTGCTTTTTATGGTTAGAAACGTCTAATTTAGTCGTATTTGTATTTGTCATACCGTTTGCTGAATCCTTCGATTGACTCTGGCTTTCAAACAATGTGTTAGTCTTAGGACTCATGTGAGCACTGGATCTCTTGTTCTTGGACTGGACTACTGGTGAAACTGATGTCGAATTGCTATTCGAATGACTCATTGATGTAGTTTTACGCTTCGATTCACTCAAATCACCGGCGCTTCCAATCAGGTTATTGTTGTCGAAGATTAAAGAATTGGTTTTACTATCACTTAATGTAATCGAATGATTAGGACTGAAGTAAAGTTGACTCGAATTCGGAGCAGAAGAGTTGGCTAAAGCTGAGGAATTGGTTGTTTTGCTCTCGCAGTGCCTGTGGTGGCGCTTCTTCAGCGGAAGTCTCTGTTCATTAGCACCGGACGAGCCGGAGCTCAATGGGTGAACCGAAGCGCTCGAGACTTCACTTTTCTTTTCAATTTTCTTCTTTTCGTTCGTCATTTGTGGTTCGATTTGATTCAAACTATTAATTGTTTTCTTTTTATTAGATTTCTTGACAACTGATGATTTGGTGCTTTCGGTGCAATCATGAGATGAGTTGACGGATGAGTTGTGTTCGAAATGATGTTTCTTTGACTTCAAGTTCTTCAGAAAGTTCTGGACCTGGAATACAGTCGGCAATAGCTGTTTGTTTTTGGTCTCACAGGGACTGGTAGTCATACGTTTGGCCACTTTAAGTAGTTTAAAACTTTTGCTGAGATTCTCTATAATCGATAACAATTCGGGATTCGCTTCAATTCCAATCTCTTTGTGTTTCTTATCTCTTGAGCGATGTTTTCGGTGATGTTTTCGTTTGACGTGTTTTCGAGATATTGATGACAATGAGGTTGAGCTCAAAGCAATTTGGGGACAGTTTTCAGTTCTATGAGATGTCTCAGGCTTTTCACAAAACAATTCTTTAGTATTTGTAGTGTTCGTCAAAATTTGAGGAATTTCTGAATGTTTTTCATTCATTGCTAACAATTGTCTCGAATTTAATTCAAAAGAATTGGTTTTTTGTTCGACTTTTTTGTCATTCGAACTAATTTGAGACTCAGTTGTAGTTTTGTCTTCGATTTGTTTGCTTTTATTTTCGGTTTTTCTACTTCTCGTTCGACTTTTCCTGGAATTCGAACTACTCTTTTCGGACTCGTTCTCCAAAACCAAACTTTTATTTTCAACTTTCGGTTCATTAGATTTATTTCTGGTTTCCGTTCGATTATTTCGCTTTTCATTTCCAATCGATTCGTTCGGCTTTCGTCTCTGTCTTGAGTTAAAAGCGTTAGAATCGGCGCCGGAATGGGATTGGGAGGGATGTGAAGTGTTGTGAATGTTGTGATGCGAGTGCCGCCAATCGCTGCTATTCGAGACATTGAATTGTCCGAACTCTAACTCTTCGTTTTCGGGTGTTTGGAATTGAGAACAAATCGAGTCTTTAATACTTCGCACCAGAAGTTCGAAGTCGTCTTCGCGTTTCTGACTCATAAAAGGTTGATGTCCTGACCCGGAATGGCATCGCGGATATGGCAGAAAGTTTCGGCCCATAATTGGCATCAAATTCAAGGGAACTCTTAAATCAATGTTCGCTAAGTTTGCGATATTTGTGCCGTCACTCGGATTTGAATTATTCAAAAATATTTCGGTCAACTGAACCAGATTTGAGGGATTGGAGGCCAGGGCTGACGAGGTCTGCGCCAATAGGTTAGCAGAAGCTGCGAAATGTTCTGCACTTTTCATCACAAAATCCAATTCGTTTTTATCACTTTTCGGATCATTTGTTTGCATTAAAGAACTATTTATTTGAAACGATTTCGTGTTTTTCGCATCAGTTTTCGGTTTCGACGACTGTTTGTTCTTTTGTTTTTTGCGAGTATTGACTGAACGAGAAGTTGAGTTTTGCTGAGAATTTGTTGAGTTTTGTTGTAACTGAGAAGTGGAAGCACTCACTGACAGAAACTCTGTGTCACTAATCGATTGGTGTCTGTGCGGTGACTCTCCCTGTGATTGAATACCACTGTCCGGCGAAGCCTTTTCCTGTTGAAGAGATTCCAAACTAGAATTCGGATTATTTATGTCATTCATGTGCGGAACTGATTGAAGGAAATGCGATATTTTTTCCGAACTGTTGATTGCGGAACAGTTTTCGGTGACTGACAACTGATTGATCACTCGATTAATGTCCGAATAAATTAAATCGCAATTACTTTCATTAACACTAATTTTATTACTCAATTCAGAGCTATTCTGAGCTCTGATGGCCTCTGACTTATCATTAGCCCGATTTGGATCGTTAGCTCTTGTCTGAGATTTTTTAGTTTTCGATTTCTTGGTCTTGTTCTGTGATTTCGAAGATCTCTTGTTTTCGTGATTTTTATTGTTTTTATCTTTTTTCGATTTTTTGTTTTTACTTTTCATCGATTTATTGGCATTACTGGCGGTCAGAGTATCGGTTCCCACACTTCGGCTCTTACACGAAGACAAAGATTTTGATGATTTTGAATGTGTGGTCAGAATGTCTTCGGTGTCGGTCTGCACCTGAACCGCAACCGTAGCCGTTGTTGGAGTCTTATGGCTCGGAAGCGCAGTTGTGTTGGGGGTTGTGGCGACCGCCCGGTCCCGATTCTGTAAGTGAGGAATTCGATAGCTCCGGAGCCGTTGGCGCTCTTCTGCCGGATCTCTCTTCTTGTGCGCATACATCGAATGCGACGAATGATAATTGTTTGGACTGTTTATACTGATGGCCGGACTGTAACAACTGCTCTCACACGAGACCGACGAGGGCTGAGACAATGGCGTCGATGGCATCAGATTTTGCTGCGATTTCATACCATTACAAGAGTCTTCACTTCTATTAACACAACATTTATTAATTGTCGAACCTTTGGATTGTTTAGAATTCTTCGAATTCTGCAAATGTTCTGCTTTTCGATTGTAATCGATATCACTGTCAGAGGAGTCACTATCACCGGAAACACTGGAACCGCTCGAAGAGCCAGAAGAAGAGCTTCTACTGGAACAGCTGTGGCTATGACTGCCACAACTGCTGGAACTGTGCGAAGAGGAATACGAAGAACCACTACTACTAGTGCTGTAACTCCTCGACGAACAGTCAGAATAGCTTTGTTCGGAATATCGGTCATCACTGGGGCTTCGACTCCGACTCGAGTCACAAGAGCTGTCATTGCGTTTACGTCTGTGTCTGTGCTTTCGATTCAATTTGATGGGAATGGGCTGTCGCTTGCCTTTGCCCGCGTGGCGCCAGCACTGGCAGTCCAGGCCGTGGTCGGCCTCGTTGTCGGCCAAGTCGTGAACAACACCCGTCACGGCCTCAACAACACTCAACTGACGCTTCGGCACCGGTTGGCCACTGAGTTCGGGCTTCTTATTAGGAACTGAATTCGTTCTTCGCGTCGCTATTCGAAGCTTAAGAGTTCCGACATTCGAGTCATTGCCTTCTTTGACAATCGAGAACTCGCACCTCTCCCGGGCCTCCACTTCCGATCCGCTCGAATCCGAGTCTTCGTCTTCGCTCTCGCTTTCAGACAAAACATTTGGAAATGATTTCAAACTTTTATTCTTATTATTCGTATTTATGTTTACGAATCGATTGTTTCGATCATTAGATTTGCTGTTCGTTTGAATCGAATCATTCAAATGAGTCGAAGATCTGGTGCTCTTGTCGTCCGAATCCGAGTTCTGGTCTTCGCTTCGTTTATCTGGTTTTGTCTTTTTCCTGGTTTTGGTCTTTCGATCATATCTTCGATTCCTTTGACTGTTTTGTGACAAAGAGTTCGAATTTGACGAAACATATGACGACAACAAAGCACTCGATTTACTCGAAACCATTCGCATCGTTACCACCGATTAGTTCTATAATTAAGACAATTCAAGACATTTACCATTAGTCCAGTCTTTGACTTCGGTTTAATTTATTTTGATTTTAATTTTTAAAAATTAAATAAATTATTCGTAAATATAATTAATTAAAAATTTAGAAAAAAGTGATAATTAAATCAAAAAAATAATTTGTTTACTAAAAACTGATCCAAAGATCGAAATAACTAAAACAAATGATTAAACCACTGAAAGTGACTTACATTCAGCCGAAGCCGTAATGCTGTGAACGACTGGTTCTGAGACATTGATTGAACGACAATTGACTCACAATTAGATCGAAAGCGAATTAAATAAATAAATGACTTATTGTTTAGCATTTGTTTGTCATATCTTAGTATTTAAAGCATAAGATGAGAGAACGTATACCAAAACATGGCTTCTCTTCTCTTCTTTCAAAACAATCCGACACTCATTCATCACAACTGGGGCTCAATTCTAGTTATGGCCCCATCTCTTACACAACACCCAAACAGTTGTCTATCAGCCTCTCATAGACTATTATATTAATACCTGTGCCGACACTCGTTGCACAACACACAACACACACACAAGACAGTCTAGAGTCTAGACTGTAGTATAGACTACACTTATAGAGTCTACACTAGTGTAAGGCTATTAGGCTATTGTTGCATAATTATGATACAGTATTGATACAACCCATTGCCTAAACTTATTGTTTAATCAATTTTTAATTAAATCATTTCTAAAATATTGTTTTTTAATGAATTTTTTAAAATTTAAAAATTAATGACTAAATCAAACTATTGATCGATTTGATGCACAAAATAATTAAATTAAAAATATTATATATCATATACTTATATTATATACACCTAAAGATTAGTTAAACTTTTCTAAAATAGTCTCAAAGCCATTGTTGGGCACTATTGGCCGAGAGGTCCATCAGTTTCCAACAGGCCTTCGGGTCGAACTCATTCTGGTCGCGACATAACACCCAAACGTAGTGAACGCGTAATATCTTTTCCTAAAATTTGATCCAAAAATATAATTAAAAATAAGAATTAAAGTCAAGTGAATTGAGTCGCACCGGATCGCCCTCAACGACATTGCCCTTCGAATCCTTCACACAATTGATTTGTTGGGTTTGGAAAGTGATGATAAGGACGGGTCCGCTTTCCATCATCTTTCCCATCGCTAACTATTGTGTTGTTAGAGTTTGAGTAAAATTAGATTAGATCTTAAAATTTAATTCAGAGTCAACTAACGTCTAGATTCTCAATGTCTAAAACTTTTGACTCAAACTTATAGCCCATAGTTAGCGCCTGTTTGATAGGCTGAGCCATTTGGTTGAACGGCTAGAAAAAGGAATACATTTAGAGTAAAGTGGAAAACAATGTAAAGAACAAATATACGCTAACGACTAACCGCTTCATTGCACCAGTCTTTGAGAATGTCGAGGTCGGGCCTAATCATTGCCTCTAAAATATTTGGAATTATATCGGTTTCGCAGTCTTTCAAAAATTGGTTTTTATCGAAATTTGGATCTATTTTACAAATTTCTGTTAAAACTTCAGACAATTCTGTTTTAGTGAAGAGTCCACCGAATAGTTCGGACATTTTGTCAGTTATGAGTCGCGAAGCTCTGACTACGGGATTGTCGCTCTCGTCGTACTTCATCTTCCAGTCAAACACTTTATTGACGTAAGGGTTGTTGTCTTTGAAGTTCTGCCACGACTCGTGCCAACGACTGTCTTTATGTAACTCAACGCCAGTCGCGGACCTAAAACACATAACACATCCAACCATTCAATCAATTAAATCAAACAATAACTTAATTTGTTTTTCAAAACCGACTCATTTGGTTCAATAGGTTTCTGTTGGGCCAAAAACTCTTCAGATTCTTCTTTCCGTTTCCTCAGCTTTTGCGGTCGTTTATACATTCTCTCAGACTCTCCGATCTCTTCCCGAACCGCTTTAACTGTCTTTTGGTTTTCAATCATTTAATTAAAAACCAAAAAATAGATTCAAATCAGAAATCGTTGTAAACCTGAGAAACCGATTTGAAAGCATCGCTTCGACTGATTTGTTCGCTTTGTTTGGCCAAACTCTCGGCCGCACTCTTCGCCTGTTTCGACAACTCTTCGCCGAATTCAATGCCCTTTTTGCCAATCTCTGTCTTCTGGGCCTCTTCTATGCCTTTCGAGAGTTTCTCTTTAATCGAATCCATTTGTTCTTTGAATTGTTGGGATTTGTTGGCCGTTTCGGCTTCGATCTCATGCTTTCGATCAATAGATAAATTAGTAAACAATTAAAGCAAAACTCAAATGCAGTACAAATTTCTGTCGGGCCTTCCGAAGCACTTCCGTTTCCTCTAGTTTTTGCGTCTCTTCTCGGAATTTCTTAACATTTTCTTTCAATTCCTTATTCTTCGCCATCTCTTGTCTGATATTTTCGATAAGAGTTCCGAAAAAGCCTTTCCTTTGAGGTCTTTGTGACGAATATAAACGTGTCTTCAATTAAAAACAGAATCAATTAAATTGTAATTTGAAAAACAAGAACTCAATTAATATCAATACATAAAACCATTGATTGCTTGTAAACACTTCAGGTCTATGTCCTCTCAATATAGTCGACAAACCGATCGATCGTTTAGTTATTTGTAATAAATGATTCATTGATTCAATTAATGAATCGATGCTTTCGACTATTAATTAAAATTTATTTGATTTAAATATAAATTAATAATAAAAAACCGGTTTTAAGCGACAAAAAGCCGAATCGCTATTTAATATTAACTGAATGGACACAAACGCATGTGTTTTCAACAAATGAGGCAATCATTGACTGACTTTCAAACACAGGTTTATCCATAAATACAATTTGTATTCGTTTTGCGCTTAAACTTCAAAAGTTTTATAACTTTTTAAATAAGTTTTGAAAAAAACAATTATTTTTATTTAAATTTTTATTTGAATTTAAACTCAAAAAAGGCAATACACGAAAAATTAATGCTTTGAATAGCATTGCAAAAATTGATTATATTGAATAGCATAGGAAATACATTGAAAAACTTTAACCCAAATAATTGTTAAAAATCACTAATCAATTAATAGACATTAAGACAATATTATGAAAATTTATTTTTATTTAAGTTTTTTTTTTCTAATATTATTCAAAAAATTTTAATTCATGTGATTATTAGAGATGAAAGTAAAATATTAATTGTTTTTTGTCTAAATCGAAATTAGATACAATTGATATAATAACGCATTTAAGAGCTGATCCAAAGATTCCAATCGAACGAATGCCACAAAAAGCCAACAAAACGACAGATTCAGTCCATTTGGCGGCGAAAGGAATCGCAGTTTTATTGATTGAAACGAACTTTAAACGCAAATGCATTGAAAAAACAACTAAAAAAAGCAAAAGAATTAGCAAAACATCTATTGATTCAAATCAACAAAATATCTCTATTTTTCGGTTAAAAATCAAATATTGATTATTTGTTTTGAATAACATATAAAAAATATATTTAAATTAGTTTTAAATAAATTTCGACACAAAAAGAGTTCACAATATATTGCAAAGAGAAGACAACTCCTGTCCCCTAACTATCACTTCGGGTTCTTTCGGTTCACTCGTTTCAATCGGTTCCGTCGGCGCAACCGTTGTCTGCGACTGAAGATTCGAAGCTTTCATTTTGATGACAATCCCTCCCGTCTGCGGCACTACTACCGTCTTCTCCTCTTCGGTAATCTCGTTCTGTTCGACATCTTTGGTCTCCAAACTGTTCATCAATTCCTGAACCACTTCTTTGTCACAATTGAGAGGTATTTCGTATTCAATTACTTTTATATTCGACTCTTCTGTTGATTCAGAAAACTCTAGTTTCTCCTCCTCTTCGCTCATTTCCTCTTTGAGCGGCACTTCACTCACAATTGTCTCCATTTCCTCAATATTTGGTTCACTTTTCACTTCAGATTCACTCAACTCTTGTGTCAAAACACTATCACATTTGGCATCACTTTTGTCAATATCTTCCGTCACTTCCAATTTGATGGACTCTTCGGTATTGTTTAGTCTGACGGTTGGGTCAATCGTTAAATCGCCGACGGGTTCGGCCAGAGCTTCGGCGCCATCAGTCAACTCCTGTTCGCGACTCAACAGTTCGAGTCTTTCGTTTTGAGCGATGAAGTCATTCAGACATAACGGATGATATATCTTATGGTTGTGTTTGACCGCATTCTTTAGTCTCCACTCCTCTTCCTCTTCGTTCCAATTCTGATCAAACTTTTCTCCGCAAACGGCGCAACAGTTCAGTGACTCGTCTTTCTCAGCGATTACAGACGACTCTGGAATCTCTTCTTCGACTTCAGATTCATCTTCTTCTGTTTGAAAGAGCCCAGTCGTGTCCTCTTCATCAGTCACTTCTTTGAACTGAACCCAAAGGTTTAGCGGATAATACCAGTTCCTCCTCAATGAGGTAGCGGTAGAGTTGGGTTTTGTTTTGTCTCTTCGGTTTTGCCTGAAATGCCAGTCCAAGTGCTTCGAATACCGGGTTTTGTCTCCAGAAATCTGCTCATCCCTGTCGTCAAACCTAAGCGAACAGTTAGTGCATTGAATGCCATTATAAAGCGCGGCCACAACAGTCGGCCGGTTCTGTTTGAGTGAATCAGAGGTCAAAAAGATTGGTGGATCAGTCGATAAGGGTTTGTCGGCTTTTATATCAACTTTAGTCTCCATTTTTGTCTCTTTTGAACTCAATTTCAATGAATCACTCGATTGGGAGTTATTGTTGTCTATCATTCCGGCGGCGATTAGTTTAGACAACAACTGGTTTATGTCCGAAGGTTTTGGAGGAATGGGTGCACTGTTAGCCGCATTCTTTGCTTCAGCGGTCGCTTTGTTGATGATATTAGTCCACAAATCATATCTGCGTTCGTCTGAGAGCTTGACTCTGGGCGTCGGTCCGTCCAGTTTGAGGGTATGGGAGAGACCACTGTTGTCGCCTTCAAACCAGACTGTGATCGGCGGTCCTCCGAATTTGACGGCATATGACTGGCCATTCAGTATGATTTCCTTCGCGGGTCCACCGAATTTGATTCGTTGAGGAACTGAACTATCGTTTGGGAAAAACGTTTTTTGCTGTTCATTGAATTCAAGTAAAACGAAATCATGACTTCCTCTGTCGCTATCAAAGAACACTTTCGTAGGCTTTCCTTCAAAACTGATTTTTCGCGGATCTAATAGTTTTGGATCGATATGAATGAGTTGATCAAAGACTGCATTCTGAGGCGCATTCAAGAGGACAACAGCAGTCGTGTCATCCAAATAGAAGAGTTTCCGGTGTTTGCCGTCGACTAACATTGTGAACGTGTCCTGAGGTTCGGATATAACTATATTATTCGAATTGCTATTAACACCAAATGACTTGTTTTGCGTATCAATCAGTTGTCGCTCTACTTCTCTAACCAGAACGTCGTGATCAGCACTAGTAATAGCACCGGATCGCAGCTTCTCGTGCGCCTCATTCATCATCAAATCAAACTCTTTCCGGTAATCCCTGTCCTGACCCCACGACGCAAGTGTCCGCTCATTATTGTTTGGTCTGATCCCTGTGTTGTGAACATTGTGTCCACTCATTCCAGTAGACATAGTTCTAATCGAACTCATAGTCGTCGCAACATTTGCATCCATTCGCGATATATTAAGCATTTCCGGCTGCGCCAGAATAGTGGGCGCAGGGATTGTCGTCGGCACTGGTGGCTGATTGCCAGACATTGGCATTAGATTAGAAGAATGGGAGGAAATTGATGGTTGAATTTGAGTTAATGGAACCACATTTTGTTGAGGAATAAACTGGGATTTGGCAGCAGTTGGGGACCGACTCCTAGGCCTGTGAGCATTGCTATGTCTCATAAGAAATGAAGGACTTTGTTGTCGATTCATCGGTTGAGGACTTTCTCTCAGTCTTTCATTCGGACTTTGACTCCACCTATGAGTAGGACTTCGGCTCTTCTGACTCACAGGACTCGGGCTTCGGCTTCGATGGCTTCGACTTCTTTTGCGTTTTTTAATCTTCTTTCCGTTCGGACTATTCGATCGAAGCATTTGGTGTTCTTTTTGTTTTAATTTTATTTCCTTTTCCTAAAATTCGAGTTAAGTTCATATTTTTGAATAAAGTTAAGATATATATGAAATTTGATTAAATTTTGATTCAAATCAAATCAAATATTATATTATTTCAATTATTTCAATGAAACAACTTTTCATAAATATAGTAAAAGAAATACAGTATAGCGTTAAAGCTAAATATAAATTAAAATTTAACTTGAACAAAATGTCTTTTTAGTCCAGTGTCTTCATATTTGGATTTATTACTGTAATTCTTTATACAATACGACCCGGATTTAGGGGACTCGGATATAAGAGAATTTGGATTTAAGAGGCAGACTTTTGCTGCACCG
>JAQFXP010001615.1:0-18389 GCA_034693685.1 Belba bartosi
ATTTAACATTTATTTTGAAAATATAATATTTAAAATATATGGCCGTCAAAACATTCCACATCTCCATTTTACAGATATCATATACTACTATCTCATTTTCGATTCCAAATCCTAAGCCTATTAATAAGTTATATTAATTAAAAATAAAATTTGTAATTTTTAATATTATTCAAAAATATTAATTTTTTAATAAAAATATACAGTAGAAAATATTTAATATATTTAGAGCTCTTATCTCTATTCTGGTGGCTATTGGCTTACGTGATTTTAACAGCAAATTTGAAATATTTTTAAACAACAAATTACTATGTCATCCGCATATTTTAAACTGTAAACTCTATTTATTTTACTAAAGAACAAACTTTGACTGAAAGTTGAATTGTGTGACCAGAATTGGGAACAGACTCGGGCCTGCACAACAAACTCACATCTCAATTGTTGTGAGCACCAGTATGCAAAAGAGCCATATATAGAGTCGAATCGGACGAAAACTTTTAAGAAATTATTTCACTCAACTCGAACTCAGCATATGTGAGGTCAAGGTGGCCAACCGTCCAGGTTTGGGCTGAATTGTCCAGGTTAAGATTTTACAAATAATTAAATATTATCAAATATGGAAGGGTCCCTTCTTTGAATTTTAAAAATATACATGAAATTATGTTTTTGTTCAGGGCAAATATTTTTTAAAGTTGGCCACCCTGTGTGAGGTCTACATAGATTGGGATTTCGGGAACATTTGGTCTCATTTTGTATAAGCCCGGCTTTGTATATGACGATATTATCTTCAATTTTTCTGTCTTTAGTTTTATTTATTAATAATTATTAGTTTGATCATATTGTAAATATTAAAAATTTGTTCAAACTTAAATATAAAAAACTCTATTTTAAATTTTTTTTATTTTAAACAACCTAACTTTATTTTTCATCATACTTGTTAGATTATATCGTATACTAACTAAACGTTAATTAAATACTATCATTTTTATTTAATAATTTTAGATGCTCGTTTATAATATTAGTTTTAAAATTATATTTAATAAATAAAAATTTATTTTTAAAATGGTTTGAAAACCTTTTTCTCTCAACTGGAGTCAGAAGAAGACAAATACTTAAATCAATCACTTTTAATGCAAAATGTGTTTCTATTCAAGAAATTCAAAGACAGTTCAAAAACTAAAAAATTATTACAAAATTAGACGAAAGAGTTATTCGAAATTACGACAACCAATAGAGATAACAATTGCAATAAATTTCTAAAACATATGAATTAAATAAAATGCAAAGAAAGTTCCGAAAATAGTATTTCAATAGATTACGTGATTTTAACTGTAATTTAAAAGCATTTTTAAATATACCACATTAATATGTCATGCGCATATTTTTAAACTGTAAATTCTAGTCACTTTAATCACTAGATTTAAAAGCCAGTTATAAATGTATTTTTATATAATATTTATATATTAAGAATTTGGTTTTTAAAGTAAATTAAAATAAATATTTTATTTATATTCATATTTCAAATCAGATATTTGTAGTGATTTTGAAAATAATTAAAAAGATATGTTTATATAATTTTAAAATAAATAACTAAAAATATTTTCAGTGGTCTACGTGATTTTAACAGTAATTTTAAAATAATTTTAAACATAATACATCAATATAACATGCGCATATTTTAAACTGTAAAGCCTAAACAGATTTTAAAGCCAGACATTCAGTAAAGTATTATCAATATAATAGAACTACTGATATATCAAGCGCTTGAATAAACAAATTTTTGTTATATAAGTGTTAAACAGAAAGAGTGGGAAAAGAGTAAACTTAAAGTTCTTATAAGAAATAAATTTAATTTAATAATTGATTTATAATTATGTCTGTAATTCAAATCTACGCAAATAAAGGCGGAAGATATGTTTTAGATGTCAACGCGTTTAGACGTTGTTTAGCCAGTTCAAAAGATAACCAAGTTGCTATTTATTCGGTAGCCGGTCCGCTACGAACGGGTAAATCGTTTTTATTATCCTTTTTCATACAATACCTAAGAAACCGCACAAATCCAAATTGGATCAAGGAGCCATTTGAAAACTCGTATGAGTATGCATCTGGTCCAACTCGAAAAACCACCGGCATATGGATGTGGTCGGAGCCATTCATAATTAAACAAGCAAATGACAAAAACGTCTCACTGTTTTTGTTAGATACGCAAGGTTGTTTCGATAGTAAAACATCTAATCAAGAAAACGCTGTAGTATTTGCCCTGAGCGCGTTATTGTCGTCATTTATGATATTCAATATACAAAAGCAGATTGATGAAAGTATTTTGCAATTTTTGCAATTCTATGCCTCGTATTCTCGACTGGCGGACAATGACAACAAAGACGAACCGTTTCAGAAACTAATGTTTCTGATCCGCGACTGGGAATGGCCGGACGACTATAATTATGGCTATTATGACGACCAGACGTCGATTAATGGCAAGAATTTTAAAAAAGATTTTTTGGACACAAATAGCGAACAGGTGGCTGAAGTGAGAGTTGTGCATGAATCAATTGCTGACACATTTGAGAATATATCATGCTACCTAATGCCCCACCCTGGTAAACAAGTCTCACAAAAAGCGGATTTTAATCTCAATACTGTTGATGAGGACTTTTTGGATCATCTCAAGATAATTGTGCCGATGGTGTTACGGGATGGCGCTGTTGTTACAAACAAACTTGGTGGTCAACTGTTAACTGGCGGCCAATTAGTAATGTTTGTTGAAAAATGGTCCAAGCAATTTAAGGCCGAACGTTTGCCCAAATCAACCACGTTACATCAAGCAACTGTCGAACAACAAAATGAGATGGCTAAAAGTTTCGCTATCGATAATTATTGTATGAAAATCAAGAAATGTTTGTCCGGTTCATCTGATGCGGAATTTCAAGCTAAGCATAGGTTAGTTAGAATTGTGATTTAGATTAATTGAAATATTGTTTGAAAAATTCTAAGAAAATATTATTTTGTTATATACTAATGCGATTTTATTAACAATTATTTACCAAAGCAATTTTTTATTTTTTTTAGTTAATTTTTAAATTAATTATTAATTATTTTAAAATAAATTTTATTTTAGACAATTAGTTAATGAAAGCGTAAATCTATTTAAAAATCACACGCGTTTGGAAAAGGAATTTGATCCTGATTATTTGGACAAGCTTAACGCGTCTTTGGAAACATTTTATAATTTTAACTTTCAACTAAATAAAAGTGCGCGAGATCATAAAGAATACAAAATTCTTTGCGACAAATTGGCCAAGAACAACGAGGAGTACAATAAAAAGATGCAGAGTTTGGAAAAAAGTAACAAGGAAGATAAAGCTCGTTATGAACAGCTAATTAGAGATAATGAGAAAAAACAGGAAGAAGTAAATGAAAAACTGCGGGAAAATGAGAGAAAAGCTGAGGAAATAAAAGAAAAGTACATAGAGCAAAAACGAAAGAATCGCTCACCTACATTAAGTAACTAGATTAATTTTAAATAAAGTATTTTTTATTTATATTTTTAAGTTTTATTTTCTAGCTGAAGCGGCTGAAGATGTGGTGGAAGCCGTTAATGTATTTGGAAAATCTGTTATCAAATCAGTTGCTTCTTGGTTTAAATAAATAGACATGCATAAATAAATTAAACAAATATTTTTTGTTTAATAACATTTAAACCTATATACAACATTGCTTAAATATTTTTTGTTTATTAAAGTTAAATGTTTAAAAATTATTCTGTTTTAATTAACAATATTTTAAATTTTAATAAGATTTTGCTTTGTTAAAATATTTCAAACATAAATTTTAAAAAATAACAAAAATATAATATGAAAATATTTGTTCAAACTTAATAACTAAACAATATTATTTTTTAACAACTTACTGTATTTTAATTATACTTATTTTAACTATTTTAACTAAACCTTATTTAAATATTTTGTCATTTTCATTGATTTTGATAATATATTTAAAAAAAAGTAAAAAACATAAATAACATTTTAAGTGCATACAAAAATAAATTTAATCTTGTGAGCTAACAAAATTTTCCAACTATTTCTATTTATAAATTTTTAAAAATTAAATTTATCGTATGTTTGTATTGTATAATAAATTTATATTTTATTGCAAGTTTAAAAATTGACGCTTTTAAATAATTAGAATTAATTATTATTTTTATTAATTTGCAATTTGCATATAAGTTTAAACAATAAAATTATTTGATAAACTGAATATGTAATTTAACTAAGTACATTTTTTGGAATCAATATATGAACTGTTTGTTTAGAAAAATAAACTTTCAAGTTGCATTTTTGTCAATAATATGTTCAATAAAAGGCTCGCATATCTTGAGTTGTCTTTTTTGTGTCTAGACTTTGTATTAGGTAAAACCAAATGTAATTTCGGATTTAACTGTAATTTAATTAAATATAATTATATTTTTAAAAATTTCAAGTTAGTTATTTTATGGCGTCATTTTAGTAGATTTTAATAATAAATTATAAAATGTATTTATCAGCTCTATTGTTGTTAAATTCAAATAAGTTTTTTGTATCTCAGAAATGTAATTTTATTTTTTTCCAATTTGTTTATAAATTATTGAAGTTAAAACAAATGTTTTTAAGATATTTTATAAAAAACATAATTATGCATAACTTTTATATTGCTAAAATTATGCTAAACTAAATAGATTTTTACTGATAAGCAAAATACCAAATTTTCAATCTTCATTATAATCACTTGAAACTAGATTAAAAATATGTTTAATATTTATTTTTATCATGCAATTTAAAAACTTATAGTTTAATTAATAATTGAATTTTGTATTGCAAAATAAATAGGGACAATTTTTAACACATTTTATTTTGGTTTCAATTGATTGTAATAACTTTTTTTTAATTATTTATTTTGCTTATAAGTAAAAGAATAATTGGTTTAGTAAAATTTGATCAATATAAAAGTTATACAAAATTATGTTTCTAATAAAATTATCTTAAACACTTTTGTTCTAAATTTAATAATTTATTAATATATTAAAAAACTAAAGTAGCATTTCTGAGATACAAAAAATTACTGCGAATATATAAACACAAAAGAGTTGATGAATCTAGTTTATATTTTAATATTTAATGAAATTATTATTACCGATATTATTTTAAATAAAACTAAAGTGATGTTATGAAATAGCTAAATTAAAAATATTTAAAAATATAACTATATTTAATAAATTACAATTAAATTTAAATTGGAAATTACATTAATTTTTATCTAATACATCAAAGCAAATGAAATAAAAATTTTCAAATATGTTTTAAATTCAAGTCTTATGCGTCATAAATATATATAAATGTTTACTTTATAAGTTTTGTTATCAACAAACTTTAACTAAACAATTATTACCAGATATGAGCACATCTTATAGCGCAATAAAGTTTATAAACACTTTAACTGTTTACTACACGTTAAAAAATAATATATTCACACTTGCCTATGGCAGACTTTGTATATCATTGCAGATATATTGTTTTTGTATGTTTAACAAAAAGAATTAAAGCTAACAAACAATTTGACTTTTTATCTTATGCCCATCTCATATTAAAATATAAACAAGTTACTGTATAAATTTATTATGACTCATAATTTATAAGAAATAACTATCAAAAATTTTTAACAAATATTGAAATAATAAAAATGTCTGTAATTCAGATATACGCAGAAAATAATGGCAAATATGAATTCGATATTAATTTATTTAGGCGAATTTTGAAAAGATCTGAAAATAAACATGTTGCTTTTTATTCAATTGCCGGACCGTTAAGAACGGGTAAATCATTTTTACTTTCATTATTTATACAATATCTGGAAAATCGTTCAAGAAGCAATTGGCTGCTTCCTGATTTTAAAAAGTCATTTGAATATGTATCTGGGCCAGATAGAAAAACGACCGGCATATGGATGTGGTCGGAACCGTATATGATTAAGCAAGCTAACAGCTCAGAAATAGCATTGTATTTGTTGGATACGCAAGGTTGTTTTGATAGTCAGACATCAAATCAAGATAACGCCATTGTATTTGCCCTGAGCGCTTTGTTCTCGTCATTTATGATTTTTAATGTTCGAAATAATATTGATGAAAGCATCTTGCAATTTTTGCAATACTATTCTGGTTTTGCCAGACTAGCCGATGATGAGTATAAAGATAATCCGTTCGAGAAATTAATGTTTTTGATCCGTGACTGGCAGTGGCCGCACGACTATAGCTATGGCTCTTATGACGACCAGACATCGATTAATGGCAAGAATTATAAGAAAATGTTTATTGATGTCAGAGATGATCAACCGATGGAAGTTCAATCAGTGCATAAGTCAATTGCGGATACATTTAAAAACATATCTTGTTATCTGATGCCAGCACCAGGAAAAGAAGTATCACAAGATAGTATTTTTAACGTTTCAACAGTTGAACCGGACTTTCTTGTCCATCTCAAGAAATTGGTACCTCTAGTGCTTAGAGGTAGTGCTGTAGTGCTAAAAACAATTGGCGGTCAATATCTAACCAGTTCTACCTTGATAATTTTGGTAGAAAAATGGGTCAAAATGTTTAGGTCTAATGAAATGCCTAATTCGAAGACATTGTTTCAAACAACAGTTGAAATGCAAAATGAAATGGCCAAGGCAGCTGCCATTAAAAATTATTCAAGCAAGGTAATACATTATGCAATTGGAAAATCTGACGCTGATTTTAATAATTGTCATTGGTAAGTTATTTTTTAAAATTTTGTTTTATACATATTTAATTCAATAAACTTTAATAATTAATACATATTTACAAATTATTTGATATTTAACTGCATTTTATTAAAAATATTTTATATTTATCTCAACTTGACAATTTAATACAAATTTAGCAATAGCCAAAAATTATGAGTGCCATTTATCAAATTAGTTTTTTAGCATAATTAACTATAACATAATGTAACTTGCTAATTTTTATTTAAAATTTACATAACTTTTGCACACTGTTATAATGTATACCAATTATCAAGCTAACAAACAAGATATTTTAATTAAAATATGCTAATTTATTAATTATATTAATTAATTAAAAAAATCTAAATGTTTTAAAAATTAATTTCAAATTATTGTTTATTATTTTAAAAATATCAGTATTAAAAATTTTCTTTTTTAATAAATAATAATAAATATTTTTTATATTAGGGACTTGTTTATTGATAGCGAGTTAACATTTAAAAAATGTAGAAAATTGCACAATAAAGAGACACATGAAAAATTTCAAAATTTGTTAAAAGATGAATTGAATGTAATTTACGAAAACTATTATTCGATCAATAAGAACATACGTGAAGACAAAGAGATGAAGAAACGATGCGATCGATTGGTTGCCGACAATAATCTCATTAAAGATAAAATTTCTGAATTAGAATTTGAAAGACATCTAAGAAGAGTACAATATCAAGCTAAAATTAGAGAACAACAAGATAAATTAAATAAATTAAGATATTAAAGATATGTTTGTATTTCAAAATATAATTTTTTGTTAAAACTCATTTGAATAAAATAAATATGAATCACTAAAACATATAAATTAAATGCAAAATGTTAGCGAAAAATTTGATTAAAACAAAGGTTACATAGCGTCAGACTTAAAACAAATGAGTGAAAAGATACTGATTATTGGCTTTTACGATAGGCTTAGGTCTAGAGATTCGCCGGCACTGCTGATACACAACATTTTATTATATTCATAAATGCGCTTAATTTCGATGTGACATAATTATTTGTGTTAACATGACAGTTTTTTGTTTTACCTGATAAAAATTAACCAAATAAATTGAAATTTAAAAAATAAACAGTTTTATGCAAGATTAATCACAGTAGATACAGTATATTAACATAAAAATTATTTCAAATTTAAAATAGCAAAATAATTAAAAATGATAAAATTTGTTTATTTAATTAAATCAAATATTTACTAAATATTTTTCTAAATTTCAAATATATATATAAAGCTTAAAATAAATTATACTAGAGAGTATATATAATTTAATTTTATATATAATATTTATCAGTTATTAAGATTTTGTTTTTTAATGTAAATATAAATATATTTTTTATTCTTATTTCAAATAAAGTATATCTTTTTATTTTTACAATCATTTAAAGATTTTGTTTATTATTCTAGTTATATAAATAACTTAAAATTATTTCAATGGCCTACGTGATTTTAACTGTAATTTAAACAAATTTTTAAATAAACCACATTATTATGACTTGCGCATATTTTTAAACTGTAAAGCAAGACCTAATGTGATTTGTTATCACTAGATTTTAAAGCAAGACCTTCAGTGAATTGTTATCGACATACAGTAAAAACGCATTTCACTTCATCCATAATAACTTTCATCGACAGTTTTGTCTTTGAAATATGTTTCATATTATGCAAAAAATATTTTATTAAAACTAAGGTTTGAATGCGCTTTGAGTTGTCGTTTGTTTTAATGAATATTTGTAAACAAAACAATAGAATCTTTAAGTAAATATAAAAACTAGTTATTTTTGTAATTACAAATTAATTAATAATTAATTATTTTAACTTTATTTTAAAACTATGTAATAGAATTGAGTTACGTGAATTAAAACTGAATTAAAACATTCTATTAAACACTTTTTGCATAATATAAAACATGTTTTGGTGATGAAAGTCATTATGGATGAAGTGAAAGGCAATGCGTTTTTACTGTAATAAAACTAAGTATATATTTAGCGCTTATATAAACATATTTTAGTTACAGATACTGTATATAAGTGTTAAACAGAAAGAGAAAGAAAATAGCAAACTTAAAGTTCTTATGAGAAATAAGTTTAGTTTTATAACTAAGTTATAATTATGTCTGTAATTCAAATCTATGTTAATAAAGACGGAAAATATGTTTTAGATGTCGACGCTTTTAAACGTATTTTAGCCAGCTCAAAGGATAACAAAGTTGCAATCTACTCGGTAGCCGGTCCGCTACGAACGGGAAAATCATTTTTATTATCATTTTTCATACAATACTTAATATATCGCAACAATCAAAATTGGATCAAGGAAAAATTTGAAAAATCGTACGAATATAAATCCGGACCAGAGAGAAAAACCACCGGCATTTGGATGTGGTCGGAGCCGTTTATGATTGAGCAAGCTGACGGCACAGAAATAGCACTGTATTTGTTGGATACGCAAGGTTGTTTTGATAGCCAGACGTCAAATCAAGAAAATGCAGTTGTGTTTGCCCTGAGCGCTTTGTTGTCGTCATTTATGATTTTTAACATTAAAAATCAGGTTGATGAAAGCATTTTGCAATTTTTGCAATATTACGCCGGTTTTGCCCGATTGGCCGACACAGAGAACAGAGACGAACCGTTTCAGAAGTTAATGTTTTTGGTTCGCGACTGGGATTGGCCGCACGACTATAGTTATGGCTTTTATGACGACCAGACGTCGATTAATGACAAGAATTATAAAATTGATTATTTAGATTCAAACGCTAAACAAGCTGGTGAAGTTAAATTTGTGCATGAGTCTATTGCCGACACATTCAATCATATCTCTTGCTATTTGATGCCCAACCCTGGAAAACAAGTCTCACAAAAAGCTGATTTTAATCCTAAAACAGTTGATCCGGAGTTTCTTGAGCATCTCCAACTATTTGTTCCAATGGTTTTAAGAGATGGCGCAGTTGTTCCAAAAAAACTTGGTGGTCACTTGTTAACTGGCGGCCAATTAATGCTGTTTGTTGAGAAATGGTCCAAGCAATTTAAATCCGAGTTTTTGCCAAAATCTGCCACTTTATTTGAAAAAACTGTCGAACAGCAAAATGACATTGCTAGAACAATGGCTTTTGATAATTATTGTATGAAAATCAAAGAATGTTTGCTCGGTATATCCGATGTGGAATTTCAAAACAAAAATGAGTATGTTTAAATTATATTGCATTAAAATCAATTATTATTTTAGCAAATTTTATTGCATTATTCTATTTAGAAAAGAAAATTTATTTATATTAAAAACTAAGTATTAATTTACAAATAATTTTGTATTTTATTTTAGCAAAATAGTTAACGAAAGTCTTAAACTTTTTAAAGACTATAAGCGAATGGGTAGTGAAAAATTTGATCAAGATTGTTTGGATAAACTAAACAACGACTTGGCTAAATTTTACGATTCTAACTTTAATATAAATAAAGTTGTCCGCGATCAAAATGATAGCAAAATGCATTGCGATGAATTGATCAAGAACAATGAAAAAGTCAGATTAAAAATGGAGAAATTGGAAAAAGGTAACCTAGACGAAAAAAATCGTTTGGAAGTGATAATTAAACAAAACGAAAGAAAATACCAAGAAACAATTAAAAACATGAAAGAAAATGAAAAGATTTCGTTTGATTTAAAGGAATTGTTACTAGGAGATAAACGAACCTATCGTGCTCCAACATTAAGTACTATAACCTGATCAATTTTAAATTTAATTAATTTTAAATTTAATTTAACTTATTTATATTTTATATTTAGATGAAGGAGTTAACTCGTTTATGGAAAATTATGCTCCTTTAATTGCTAAGACTATAACTACCGGAATAGACGCTTACTATTATTATAAGCATAAATAATATTATGTCTTCAGATGGTTGACCAATCTAAGTTTGCTGCTTATAAGTTCTATAATAAATATCTAAAATTTTTATTATTTTATTATTATCGGTATTATTAATTTTGTTTATTGTTAAGTTTTTTAAAACTTTAAATTAATTATATAATAATACAAAATATGTTTAAATTAGTATTTTAAAACAATTACAGTATTTTTATTTTTAAACAAGTTCAACCTTCTCTTAATACAAATTTTTATTTATTTTAAATTTATTGTGTTCTTATATTAAATGTTTTGTTTATTAAAATATATAATTATATCGAATTTTTAATTATAGAAATTATAAATTTATTTAAACGTTTATTTTTTTTAATTAACAATACAGTTTATAAATATATATACTTACGTGTAATTACGTATAATACGTGTAATTTTTAAATAAATTTATTTAAATAAAAATATTCAAAACTTATTTTTAGAGTACAAATTAATAATAATAAATTAAAATGCAAATGTTTTATTAAAATATAATTTAAGTTAATAAGAATATTTATTGTAAAATATTTTTATTTTTTTTACAACTTATTTATTCGTAACAAATATATAGCATTTCTCGAACAATATATCTAAGCGATGTCTAAATTTTAGAGCGTTTTTATTATAGACTTTAACCGGACTGTTCACCAACTCTCGTTGTGTTGTTAGTATAGATTTGAACCAGGATGCAATTTTTTTTTGTAAGTTATTTGGATTAAGCAAGTTGTGTAGAATATGATTTTTATTCATTTTAATATTAATTTTTATTATAATCACAACTTATTAATTGAGACCCGGTTTGCACCGGCCGTTAGACGCGTTTCGGGAAACGTTTACAATTTCCCATCCTCAGTAACATTCGACTTAGCACTAACCGAAGTTAGATTTTAAATAAAAATCCTAATGATTTAATTGATGAAAGTCGCAGTTTAGCCGCACTTGTGTTGAACAGCGGATGTAATGAGCAGTGGTTGCAGAACCCGGACAGCAATAGTGTAAAATTACATGAATTTATTGTTTAGTTTAAAAGTTTCAGATTTTGTTTATACCAGAGAGAGCTAACAACAACAATCAATATACCTCTAAATATTTGCAAAATGATTTTTTTAAATGTTTAAAATATATAAAGCTTAAAATAAATTATGATAGATAATATTAATAATTTTATTTTAAAAATAATATTTATCAGTTAATAAACATTTGGTTTTTAATGTTTTTAAATAAATTTCTTATTCTAATTTCAATTAAAGTATATCTTTCTATTTTTTACAATAAACAACTTAAAGCTATTTCAATGGCTTACGTGATTTTAACTGTCATTTCAAAGTAATTTTAGATATACCACATTATTATGTCATGCGCATATTTTAAAATTGTAAAGTCTAGTCACTTTAATAACCAGATTTTAGAGCCAGACATTCAGTAATGTATTATCAATCAAGAATTGTGAAGAGGGAGATCAACCAAAAATCCCCCCCTGATTTTAAAAATTGGTATTTATCCCCCCCTTGCATTTGGTCCGAGAAAAGGTACCCCCCATCGACGTTTTGACGGCCGCCGAAGGCGGCCGGAAACTTTTTTGGATTATTTGCCTAAAATTAGGAAATTTTCCCTAAATTGGTGCTAAATCCGGCTTAAATCCAGTTAAATTAACTGAATTTAGTTTAAATCCAGTTAAATTAAGTAAAATTTCATCACAAATATATAGGTTTTTTGAGCGTTTTTGGAAAAATCTCTACCCTGATACCCCCTAGGTTTTTGGCCAAAATTTTGGGGAAAATCCCCACCCTGATCCCCCCCTGGATCGGCCGACCTTCTCAATCCCTGATTATCAATATAATAGAACTACTGATATATCAAGCGCTTAAATAAACAAATTTTTGTTATTTAAGTGTTAAACAGAAAGAGTGGGAAAAGAGTAAACTTAAAGATGTTATAAGAAATAAATTTAATTTAATAATTGATTTATAATTATGTCTGTAATTCAAATCTACGCAAATATAGGCGGAAGATATGTTTTAGATGTCAATGCTTTTAAACGTTGTTTAAAAAGCTCAAAAGACAACCAAGTTGCTATTTACTCGGTAGCCGGTCCGCTAAGAACAGGTAAATTATTTTTATTATTCTTTTTCATACAATACCTAAGAAACCGCACAAATCCAAATTGGATCAAGGAGCCATTTGAAAACTCGTATGAGTATGCATCTGGCCCAACTCGAAAAACCACCGGCATATGGATGTGGTCGGAACCATTCATAATTAAACAAGCAAATGGCAAAAACGTTTTACTGTTCCTGTTAGATACGCATAGTTGTTTCGATAGTAAAACATCTAATCAAGAAAACGCCGTAGTATTTGCCCTGGGCGCTTTATTGTCGTCATTTATAATATTCAATATACAAAAGGAGATTCATAAAAATATTTTACAATTTTTGCAATTCTATGCCGCGTACTCTCGACTGGCGGACAATGACAATAAAGACGAACCGTTTCAGAATTTAATGTTTTTGATTCGCGATTGGGATTGGCCGGATAGTTATAGTTATGGTTATTATGACGACCAGACTTCGATTAATGGCAAGAATTTTAAGACAGATTTTTTGGACACTAATGCCGAACATTCGGATGAAGTGAGAGTTGTGCATGAGTCAATTGCTGACACATTTAAAAATTGATCATGCTATTTGATGCCCCACCCTGGTAAACAAGTCTCACAAAAAGCAGATTTTGATGTTAAAACTGTTGATACGGACTTTTTGGATCATCTCAAACTAATTGTGCCGATGGTGTTACGAGATGGTGGTGTTGTCACAAACAAACTTGGTGGTCAACTGTTAACTGGCGGCCAATTAATAATGTTATTTGAAAAATGGTCCAAGCAATTTAAGGCCGAACCAACCACGCTATTTTAATCAACTGTCGTGCAACAAAATGAGATGGCTAAAACGTTGGCAATCGATAATTATTGTATGAAAATCAAGAAATGTTTGTCCAGTGTATCTGATGCAGAATTTCTAACAAATCACAGGTTTGTCAAAATTTTAACCTAGATTAATTAAAATATTATTTTTAAAAAATTCTTAAGTATTATTTTGTTAAAAAAAAGTTTATTTTAAGAACAAATTTTTATATACAATTGAGAAAATATTAATTATTTTTTGTCAAAATAATTTTTTATTTTATTATAATAAATTTTTTAAATGATTAATAATTATTTTAAAATAAATTTATTTTAGACAATTAGTGAGTGAAAGCGTAAATATGTATAAAAATTACACGCGATTGGGCAATGCAAAATTTGATCCAGAATATTTGGATAAGCTTAACGAGTCTTTGGACACATTTTCTAATTTTAACTTTCAACTAAATAAAAGTGCGCGAGATCATAAAGGCCACAAAACTCTTTGCGTTAAATTGGCCAAGAACAACGAGGAGTATAATAAAAAGATGCAGAGTTTTGAAAAAAGTAACAAGGAAGATAGAGTTTGTTATGAACAGTTAATTAGAGACAATGAAAGAAAACAGCAAGAAACAAATGAAAAACTGGGGGAAATTGAGAAAAAAGCTGAGGAAATAAAGGAAAAGTACATAGAGCAAAAACGAAAGGATCGCTCACCTACATTAAGTAACTAGCTATATTTTAAATAAAGTAAATTATATTTATATTTTAAAGTTTTATTTTCTAGCTGAAATGGCTGAAGAAGTGGTGGAAGTCGATAGAGTATTGGAAAAATCTGTTATCAATACAGTTGCTTCTTGGTTTAAATAAATAGACATGCATAAACAAATTAATCAAATATTTTTTGTTTATTAATGTTAAATGTTTAAAATTTATTTTGTTTTAATTAACAATATTTTAATTTTTAATAAGAATTTGTTTTATTAATAATATTAAAAAATAAAATTTTAAAAAATAAACAAAATATAATATATAAAAATTTGTTCAAAATTAAAAACCAAACAAAGTTCTTTTTTAACAACTTACTATATTTTTTATTATACTTATTTTAACTAAACATTATTTATATATTATTGTCATTTTTTTTTAATTTGATAATATATTTTAAAAACGTAAAAAACATAAATAACATTTTAAATGCATGTAAAAATAAATTTAATCTTGTGAGCTAACAAAATTATCCATCTATTTCTATTTATAAATTTTTAAAAATTAAATTTATCATATATAAATTTATATTTTATTGCAATTTTAAAATTAAAGTTTTTAAATAATTTATATAATTTTATTTACTGAATATATTGTTATATTAAAAATTAATTATTAAAACATTTTGAGACAATAAAATTTTTTTATTTATTATCATTTAAGTTTTTATTTAAATGTTTTTATTAATTTAAATACAAATTGCATTCTCTTTTAAATGAATTAATCTTGTTAAATTTGTAATATTAGGTAGTTAAAAATTTCACTTAAACAAATTATACGTTTATTATCTTAATATAATTTTTATTTAAATATCTTTAAATGTAAGTGCTTTAACGCCTCTTCGTGATTTTTCATTAACTTTGACTTTTGCCACTTCAAAGCCTTCAGTTTCTACTATATCCTCTAATTGATTAAGCAAGCGCGCTTCCATAAACAACACTTTAATGATTGGCGAGCCTTTAATATTAGCCATATAGTCACCATCGGGTCTGGTGTCTTCAACCATGACCTGACCTAAACAATTCCAAACAACGACATAACTGCCGTCTCGATATGCGTCGGTTTTATTAATGTTAATAAAGGCTCGATTTTCTTCACCAACTGACGGCCATTTGGGATATTCTTCGTAATATTTATCCCATAAATGCTTGGATAAGATATCAATTGCCGAATTTAGCACGTGCACATATTGACTTAAATTTCGGCTTTTAAAACAAACATTTCTCCAATAGTTTTCGATTATTTTTTTATAATCCGACCAGGTCTTTTTTGGATCCCTGCCAGTGTGCTTAATCGTCATATTTTCCATAACTCCCGAATAGAACTCAATTGCATTGAATTGTGCGATTGCATCATAATCGACAAGTAGCTGGATAGTGCCCCGGGCATTGTATTCCATTAATTCAGCTAGGTTTGGTTGCTGTCGTCGCAATACATCAAGTAATGGCGTAAATCTTACCAAGGCAGTCACGTCAGTCATTTGTGATTTGTATGTAAGACTATATTAAAATTAAACAATATTTGTAAACAAATATCAAATCTAAAAAAGTTTTAAAAATTGTTGCTTACTAACTTATTATTATTAAACTGCAATGCTAGGTAATAAAGTAAAATATTAAATGTCAGGTAAACAAATTTTAAATAAAATAATTAAAATAAAAATTAATTTGCATTTCCAAATAGTTGGTTGTAATATGAATTAATTAAAAAATTAATTTTACTTTATTTATAAGTTTAATTACAATTAATAAATTTTAAATGGTTACATTCGACCAATTTATTTTTAATCAAAACTCGTGTTTGGTTAAATATCCATAATAATAAAATGTTTTTGATTTGAAATAAATTAGACAATGTATATCTATCAGAATTAATTATTTGTAATTAAATGCAAACGTAAAGTAAAATTAATAAAAACTAGAATAAACTGTAAAGTATCTTACTTAAAATAAAAGTATATTTAAAATTAATTCTGGTTTAAATGTAGACTTTTTGGAATAGTAATAAATAGTAATACCGTTTATTAGTTTTAAAATTTTAGTTTTAAATTTATTTTTTTTATAAAAACTTAACATTTACTCTTTTCCCACTCTTTCTGTTTAACACTTATATAACAAAAATTTGTTTATTTAAGCGCTTTATATATCATTCAATAACTTAAAGAGAGGTCCGGATTAATTTGTTATCAGTTGACGCGCTTTAATACAATATACACTATTTGCACAGATCTTATAACTTAATATTATTTGGGAATTTTTTTCAAACACTTTCTCTGGAGAGGGCAAATTAATGATTCATATTAAATTTGATTTATTAATTTATAACAATTTGTAAAATTAAATATTAACTTTTTTGTAAGTTTGAATAAAGAATTTTATAAAGAGTCGTTCCTGTATCAAATTTGTTTCAATAATTCCTTTAATAGAAATACATGTTAAAAGTTTTAAGAAAAAAAGCAAACAGATTAATCCGGACCTCTCTTTAAGTTATTGTATGATATCAGTAGTTCTAATATATTGATAATACTTTACTAAATGTCTGACTTTAAAATCTGTTTTTTACAGTTTAAAATATGCGCATGTCATATTAATGTAGTATGTTTAAAATTACTGTTAAAATCACGTAGACCACTGAAAATGTATTTAATTATTTATTTTAAAATATTATAAACATATCTTTTAAATCATTTTGAAAATTATTACAAATATCTGATTTGGAATATGAATATAAATTAAATATTTATTTTAATTTATTTTAAACCCCAAATTCTTAATATATAAATATTATATAACAAATACATGTATAAATATTAGCATGATTTAGTTTAAGTTTTTATATAATTTAAATATTTATGCAAATATTTTGTAAAATCTAATGTAAATAAATAAACAATTTTAATAAGTTTTAATAACCTAGCTTTGTTTAGTTTGAAATAAGTTTGATGATAATATATCTACAGTAATTAATCTTACAAGTTTAGTTTTTAAAATGGCAATATATTTATTTAAGTTTTATCAGTTTCAACAAAAAAAAACTGCCATGTTAACACGAATATATGTCAATTCGAAAATAAGCGCATTTATGTATATAATTAAATGCTGTCTCTGAGCAGTGTCGGCGCTGACGGTTGTCTAGACGTCGGACACGTTTCGATACTAAAGCCTTATATCAGTATCTCTTCACTCATTTGATTTAGGTCTGACGCTGTTTTGTCGAATTTTTTCGTAACTTTTTTTTGCATTTAATTTAATTCATATGTTTTAGAAATTTATTGCAATTGTTATCTCTATTGGTTGTCGTAATTTCGAATAAATCTTTTGACTGATTTTGTAATAATTTTTTAGTTTTTATATCAAACATTTTATTTATCAATTATGAAGTTAATAATCATATCTTTCATTTTTGTGTTTAAAAAATATGGTATTCGTCTGACAATACATTGAATTTTAATAATGAATTATGTTTATATAATTTAAACATCATTTTCCGTCATAAGAAAATTGTTATAATAAATATTTTATCTAATTATCAATTTTGTGCAATTAATCATATTTAATGAAAAATATTTTATTCTTTTTACGACTTATTTATTCGTAACAAATATATAGCATTTCTCAAACGATATATCTAATCGAGGGCTAAATTTCAGACCCTTTTCATCAGCGACACTAAAAGAACTGTTCACCAACTCTCGTTGCAAACAATTGAGTTGAAATTCTTCAGTTGTGTTGTTCAAAGTAAATTTGAGCCAGGATGTAATTGTTGATATAAACTATGGTTTTGTGCTGCACATTACATTTATTTTATTTAACATTTTAAAAATTAATCATTAAAATTTCAAGTTTACTTGCTAGCTTATCTCATTAAATTTTTTTTTAAATAATCGAGATTATGGTTGCACTAACTATGAGTACCGTTTACGTGCTCACGGCTTTAAAAAAACTTGATTACTGTTTTTGGAACAATTAAAGCAATTAGAAGCTAACTATATTAGTTTTAGCCGCAATTGGGGG
>JAQFXP010001616.1:0-18385 GCA_034693685.1 Belba bartosi
TTTATTTGACATGAATTTTATGAATTAACATTTTAACTACGTATACAGTAGTAAAAGTTCATCCAGCTAGTACATTAATTTATTGTAAATAGGGGAAATATAAGTCTATATTTCTACGATTTAGCTTTAATCCATTATATTATTATTTTTTTTAAATAAGCTAGAAATAACAATTACAAAAAACATTCACATCTAAATAGTGAGACAAATGTATGAGCAGTCGGTGTCAGTCACCCAACCAGAAAAACGTGTCCGCAAATTATATTTGACTTTTTCTAATCAATATTTGTGAAACAGTCGCTAAATGTGTTCGCAATTGTTTTTGATATACAATATATATATATATAATTCGATATATTTCTAAAGCATAGAGTGAGAGAGGGCTCTAATAAAACAAGTTTTTGTTGACAATATTATTCACTATCAGACCATAACTTTGTTTTTATAAATTGAACCAAGTTAACTCGTAAAGCGAGAAAAAGAGCAGAAATGATAACTAGCGAATCGTCAGAATTATGAACAGAAACTTTTTCCGCAAACTTAAGTTTTAAAGAGAAAAGTTTGAGTTAAAACATTGTAAGCATTTTCACTGCTCTCTCGGTTCGTCAGAGCTATTCAATAGCAATGCAATACTGAGTTGGAGTGCATTGACTGACAGCACAACAAATAGCACTTATTTTCGACTAATTTCCAAACCATTTCATATGTGAAGAGAAGAGACATTGAGTCTCAGCTCAATCGGTGCTTACGTTTAGTTTGTTTTCAAAACATTCAATGTTTGTGTGCCTTAACTACAATATAAAATATCTTATTAAACAAATACACATATATTATATATTATATTTATATATTTTGGGTTTAATTAATTTTAATTGTGATAACAAACTGCTGAGAGAATCGAAAACGATTTAAATGAGAAAATATGTAACAAAATATATAAATATATCCGAAATCTAAACCAAATAGTTGTCAGTCTTTGGCTTCAATTCAAATAATTAACTGAATATTTATGAAACGAAATACCAATTCATTTGATCGCATAAAACGGTTTACTTAAACGAGTTATGAATTGAATTAATAATTAATTAGTTTATGAATTGAGAGACCAAAAGACCAAAAAGTGGTAACAATCGACTCAATCATCAATGAGTGTATCAGTGATGGCTTCGGGCTATACCTGTATTCGACATTTCCTCTGTTTTATTAATCTATTGTTTTGGGTATTTATCAATTCATTCAATACATTCAATACTTTATATTACGTTATATAATATCAATAGTCTTAGTCTTAGTCTTATTGTATAAACACTTAATTGTCTTGATTTGAATAATGCGTAGCTATTGGGCAGTTGTGTGTTGGGGATCGGGATATGGCTGTCGATCAGTATTGAAGGTTATGCCCGAATCCTACCCTCGTATCACATCCTCTCGGCCGACAACCTCTCCATAATCATTGGTTGTCTCACATTCTTCGTGGCCTTCTGTGGCTGTTGTGGCGCTTGGTTTCAGAACAAGTGTCTTCTCACCACTTATTTGGTATCAATTGTGCTGTTGATGGTTCTGGAGATCACTGTCGGAACACTTAGTTTCGCATTTAGACGACAATTGACCCACACTTTGAAAGAAGAACTTTTTCGTTAGTTTTACTCATTTTTGTTATGTTTTTAGTATTAAAAGAGTTTTTATTTTTATTTAAATTCAGACGGAATTAGAGACCGATATACGTTAGACGACAACAATGGCATTAGATCTACTTGGGATCAAATCCAGACCCACTTCAACTGCTGTGGTGTCAATAATTATACCGACTTTTTTGAAATTAATGCCTGGCCGGACAGCCAATGGGTTCCGAATTCGTGTTGCATTCCAGCGCTTCCGTCCAATGAGACGAATGGCTTCGAGATTGAAGAGAGTCCTGAAGAAGAGTGTGGACGCAATCTCGACACAGACCTGATTCGATACCGACGGCACGGCTGTTATCATAAGATTCGACACTTGGTTCTCAATAATCTACATGTCGTCGGTTTGACGTCTATTGCGGTCGCATTCATACAGGTATTCATTGAACACATTTATGCACTTAATGCTAATCAAACCGAAAGCCAATACTGTAATACTATATGTTATCTCAAATAATGGTTAACCGATAATACAATACAGTAATGAATTAACAGATTGATTATCAATTGATTTTAAGCCAATTCTAATGATTTAATGTTTTGAAATAGTTCTTCGCTATAGTGGCAGCTCTTCTCATAGTCTGCACAATGGATTACAAGAAGCGGAACCGATCCGTCTTTAATCACAACAGTAGACCTACCTATAATCGAGTGCCCACTCTATGAGTTTAGATAGTATTTTGTAATTATTACTTAAATTTGTATTGTTTTTAATTAACTTTTATTGAAATTTTGAAAAATCTTATTCGTCTTCACGAATCTCAATGGCTTCTGAAGTACAAAAACGAACAAAAAGTTTATCAAATTAAGTGCCTCTAAAATAATTATAACAAATTTGTTAATTGTTTCGGTACTTTACTACCGGTGGTTGGATTCGATTTTGTATTTATTCAAATTTTATACATATTTTTTGATATATGTTTTATCTCTCTTTTTGGAAATATTTTTTTTTTTGTAAACTCGGAATTGTTTGCAAATTAATAAATAAAACAAAAATTAAACTAAATTCAAATTCTCATTATTTTTTCTCTCAAATTGTTTGTCATTTAATTGATTGGAAAATTGATTATTTAAGTATAATTTACAGTCAATTAGTACTAAAAATGACTTTAATTACACTAATGTTTAATGATTAGCATATATTGTGGTTTGAAATCGATTTTTAAATGCACTGAAAAAAGGCTTCGAATAAGTGTTTCGATTAGTTTTCAATCGGAAGACCAAATGTGAAACTAAACGATTAATTGCAGAACTAATTGGTAGAAAAAATCAAAATTATTAAACACTTCGTTCGTTAACATTGATAAAAGCGCGACTGAATATTGGAAAAATAATTATGGAATTCAAGGTTTAACTGGATTTTTAGCTCCGTTTTGGTTCATCTGTTTTGCATTTATTGAATAGAAAAATATTTTTTCATTTTTTTACAGAAGTCTCAGAACATTGAGATGAAAACGATTATTGAAAATATACAGAAGAAGTCTACTGTACTCTACAGTAGAAATATGTGTTTTGAACCGGAATTGAGCCAAATATTTATGCAATAAAGGAAATTCACTCCCACCGCACCTTAACTATGACCACTCCCAGCCCTACCAACCACTGCCCAAACGAATCATTTTCCCAACACTTTCTCAGTTATGAAAAAATGACTTTTTATTATATACTTTATTTATACAGTATATCCTGTCTATCAAAGTGATGCGAAAGTATATAATTAACTATATTTTGATACGATTAGTGCGAATATTAATAAGATTGACATTAAATTGGATAAAAACATCCAATTTGATTCAAATCCTGAAACTTTTATCTATATTTTAAACTTATGTTAAAAAACTGATAAAAACTGTTTATTTAGTTTTCGATCAAATCTCTGTTTAAAACTATCTTTAAATGTGTTTTTTAAACTTATGCCAAAAGATTAAAATTGTCGTAATGTTTGAGAGATTATATACAGAATATCCAGAATTAATTGAAACTAATGTTTGTTTATCTGCAGTCTTAATCATTTTTATGTAATCAATGTTAAAAACTGTAGAATTAGTGGAGATGTTATGAGAATATGAAGACAGTGTATGTACTGTAAGTGTCAAAACAATAAACATTTAAAGTTAAACTCAAAAAGGTTTTAGAAATATTGTCCAAATTTTTATATTCTTTATAATTTAAATGAAATAATATTTTATTTTTATTAATTTATTAGATTCATACATGTTAACAAAAAGAAAACTTCAAACTTAATAAAACTTTATAAGATTATTATCTATTAAAACAATTAAAAAAATATTCAAAACCATATAAACTATAATATTTACAAAACTAGGCGTTATTTCTTAAAAATAAATTGTTCAAGAAGAAATAAATTGATTTTTTCTCGAGAAAAATTCGCATTTGTTTTATGGAAGTAATTCGAAAAAATCGATGACTGACTGACTATATCGTACTGTATATGCAATTCATGATATGGTATCAAAACAGATATCAAATAACAGTGAAGTCATGAGACTCTGAATGTTATATTTTTTAAGGCATCCGCTAATTGATACGACGGGTCGATAGTTGTTGTTTGTGGCTCTTCGGGCAACAAATTCGTACAATGTTTGCACACATTTTGGTATTTATTCGAAATTAGTAACAATTTTGCTCTCAAATACTCAATTCGTTTTTGGTTAGCGATTGTCTGCAGTTTATTGTATTTTTTAGTAAAACTATTCACATCTCTAAACACAGATCCGGGAAATACTTTCATTTGTCTAATTCGCAAAAACTTAGTGAAATCCATTTCATTGGCCGTCAATAGCCAACAGGTTGTGTTGTCCTTCTGTTGGTTCCGAAGACGAATTATGATTGATTTCTTAGTCTTATTGCCAGTATTTAAATCACTTTCAGTGCCCACACAATAATCAAACCATTCATTAGTTCTATTCTTAAGTTCACTCACTTGTCGACTCATTCTCTCACTTCCGAACGCCTTAACCATAAGCGAAAACTTTTGCGAAAAATATTTATAGAGTTGAACGTCAGCCCAATTCAGATCTCTTATTCTCGAACTCGAAGTTTCCGTTAAATAGCTTTTTGCGTTCATATGACGTGCGTTCAACTGATAGAAACACAGAAACACAATACAAATTGAGTCAAATACTCCATAAGTTATAGTTATATCATATATTTAGTGGTGAGACAACAGACAAAAGCATTTATATAATTGATTATAAATATATGACTTATTATTAGTTATTAGTTATTTATATAAAGAAACTAGCAAAAATCTTAAGAGAATAACAAAAACCTTGAATGCAATTATATCGTCTGTAGTCCAGCACAAGAGGTGTTTGAGTAAGACTAGGCTCTCATCCATTCTCTCGGATACCATCACTAAATCGAATATTGAATCTAATTTTTTGATGTATTTCCTAACAGTATAGGGTTTAGTGAAGTCGGATATATTCAATCCCAAGTCAAACGTCATCTAAAATCAGAAATAGTGTTGGTTTAGAAGTTGTGGCCAATTATTGATTTATCATTTGAGACACAATGCTATACAAACCGAGCTATGACTCTAAGCTATGGCCAAACTTATAGCCAAAAAGCAATGAATGTATGGAATGTATGGAAAATACCTGATTTATGCCTATTTTGCCGATATATCTATTTGTATTCAATTTGTTGGGTATTTGAATGCTGTCATCACCGAACACATCAAACGTAATGTTCCAGAACTTATCCAAACGGTAGTAATGGAACATAGACTCAAACAGATCCACCGGATCCCTCACTATTGTTATGAATAGCGTATTGTTTGGCATCAAAGAGCGCATCGACTCATAGTTGAGTCGTGAATGATGTGTCAATATATTATATTCGTGTTTGAATTGTAAGGGATTCGGAACCAGATTTCGATTGAATGGCATCGGATGTCCCAAATAATTGGCTTTTGCCGGCAATACAAACACTTTATTAGAAATAAATCCATTTCTCATAAATATGTTCTGTATTGTAGAAGAGGCGCATTTGTGTGTCTTTAGGAATACTATATTGTATTTTGGTTTACATGACTTTCTTATAAAAATATTTTCCTTCTTATCCTCATTATTATCTAATATATTGATTGTTTGACTCAAATGTTTTGAGTTTGGATTCACTTTATTATTAAAGACACTATTTTGTAAACTCAATAGTTCGCGATTTCCTTGCGATTGAAGCCAATTATAACGAGAATATTCCTGACTTTAGACATAAAAATAAAAACAAATTACTCGTTTCGTTCTCTTTGTTTTTTGATAAATTGAGCTCATATTTCATATTCTCTAATAATACTAAACAAACTAAACATTTTATTAGAGATGAGTCTAAGTCGCGAGTTAGAGCTCAGAAAGATTATTTTTAATAACTTAAAACTTATTTTAATTCTTGACTTTCAAACAATTTTTATAAATCTAATTATTATTTAAAATAAAAATATTGATTAAATTCAGTAGAACTCAAACTCTCAAACTCATCTCTAATTCATTAGATGAATAAATAAATAATTTGTTTAAATAAATATTAATAGCAATAAAATTTTGTTTTAGTCTAATTTGTTTGGTCTGTCTCTCTATTGATCTCTTTTTTTAAAATCTTGTTTTAAAAATATTTTTTTGCAATAAAAGTACAAAATATTCTTTTGCTTAAAATTGTTATTCGCTTTATAAGCAGACAAATCCGGATTTTTCATAAAAAATAATAAATAATTTAAAGAATAATCTCTTTTTTGTTCATTAGAATTAAAATTAGAAACCAAACACAAAACTCTTTATTAACTTTTATATTAAGCAAAAGCTTTGTTTTGAGTTTTAAATTATTTTTTCTCACATTTATCGCATTCTATATTTTGTAAGCTATTTATCTTCATTAATTGCAAACAAATTTTAATTATTTAAATTTTAAATTTATCTTATTTTGTCTAAAGTTAATGTGACTGCACTTGAATGCAAAATGATGCTATAATTTGATTGGAAATAATCTAAACTGCATTTAGAATATTGACGTATAAATATAATCTTGTCACTATTATTCAAAGACATGTTGACAAACAAACATTGAGTTGTTAGTCTATGAATATACAGTATATATAGTATATACAGTACTGTATGAACTAAACTAATATATATTGAACTAAACTTTGACTTACATTCCGTTTTGCTGTAAATAAGCGGCTAATAGGAAGACCATAACCAATATCGTTGCCAAATAAGACAATTTGCGGTTCATATTTAAGAAGTGACGAGAGCTGATCCGAATTATCCATCGAATCATATCCAATGGAAAACCGGCGCTTATTTAGACTAAAATCAGATATTTGTTCAGAAATGTCATCCCAACAGGTCTTCTGCTGTTCTGTTGCCTTCTTTTCACGTTTTGTCAATTGATGTCAATTTGATTAAACTTCTGAACCAAACCAAGCGTTTAGAACATATCCCATGACCTCTGAAAACGACAAATAAATATTTATGGAATTTATTTTCTAATTTGTTTTACATTTATTTTATTAGTTAAGTAGCAATGGTTTGCATTAAACAGAATTCAAATCAAATGTCTCATTGATTCTGACGTTTGAAATAAGTTATTATAACTAACGTTCGAAATAAGTTTCGATTCACTATTACAGTACTTACTCTATAATAACGATCTAATGAAGAAGTATTTCCATTAAATTATTCCTCTCTAACACGCGATTCCAAATAATAACAATAATTCAATTCAAGGTTTTGTCAATTGTGTCTAAAAAGATAATTAAATAAAATAAGAATTTATTTTTTAGTTTTGTTATATATATTTTATTTTTTAAAATTACAATCAATAAAAGACTAGAACTAAAGAATTGGATTTGTAGCTCATCTCAAATAACAAGAATTTGTAATATTTGTATTAAAGCTTTGTAAACTCATTTTAAATTCTGAGAAAACTTTAAAGTTTTTTAAATCTTCTTATATTGATTTGAAATTTAAGTATAGAATTCTTAAGTACTAAATCTGCATAAAAAACCAAGGTAATCATAAGTTAGTCATAGAATAGTTTTGATTAAAATTAGTTATTGTTTTACTTATAACCAAGGGTCGAGAAGGTCGACCGATCCAGGGTGGGGAGATTAAAGGAGAAAATTCCCCCAAAATTTTGGCCAAAAACCTAGGAGGGGGGTCAAGGAGGGGATTTTTCCAAAAACGCTCAAAAAACCTATATATTTATAATGAAATTTTGTTTAGTTTAACTGGATTTAAACTAAATATAGTTAATTTAACTAGGTTTAAACCGGATTTAGCACCAATTTAGAGAAAATTTTTTAATTTTGGCCGAAAACCCCAAAAATATTTTGGCAAAAAGTCGAGGGAGTACCTTTTCGCCAAAATGCTATGGGGGTTTCGCCAAAATAAATTTAAATTTTCAAAATCAGGGGGGATTTTTGGCTAATCCCCCCTTCACAATCCATGATAAAAATTGTTTTATAAAAATTACAAAAGTAAAAACAAATAAAAATATTCTTTGCATAAAATTTTTTATTATAAGAATAAACTAAAAGCAAACTAATACTAAAAGTTGCAAGTTTGAATTTATTTTTGTTGCAAGATTACATAATTAATAAAATTGTTCGATAGCTTGCTTAATTTGCAACATTGTTGACCACAAAACTAGTGGTATTTTTGGACGTTTCGATCAGTAAGTTCTTCAGTTCATCAGCAATAGTCATACAATGACTTTAGAGCTTTACAGCCGATACAGTCGAACGGAAATACCACTAGTTTTGTGTTCAACAATGTTGTAAACTAAGTAAGCTATCGAACAGTTTTATTAATTCAAATAAAGTTTTATAATTTACTTTCCCAGCAATAAATTAAAATTGAATAAATTTTTTTATTTAAATTAGTTATCAAACATAGAGTGAATAAATTGTCTTTAGAAACAAAATTTAATTAAATTTCCGTAACTTTTGATCGCATGAGTCAACTACTGTATGATCGCATTACATCTTAAAGAAAAAGAAAATATTCTACTAATTAAATAAAATTAAGTAAAACTAAGAATCTTAATAAAATTTGAATAAATCACAATATTTGACGTAAAAAATAATAAAATGCAATAATATGACGATAACTTATACTGTGTTTGTGAAACTGAATTAACTAATATAACATTAATAATAATAATAGCAATGCTAAAATGTTTCTAAAATACTGCAAATAATCAAGTGCTTGCACTATGCAAAAACAAATAGACGTAATGACATTTTTATTTTTTATTTTTGGATAATAATTACAATAATTATTAATTAGAAATAATGTTTGCATTAAAATTTCAATTGCTTTCTATAACATGCTGAGAATATTTTATTGCAAATTTTATTTTATCGGCAAAGCTCTCTCTTCAGTAATAGTTTTTAAAGTATTTGTATTTATATTTTAATTAACTCAAAACTGAAATGAGTTTTAATAATTCATAAACACATAAATACTGAATTCAAGGCACAAACCGACGGTTTATTTTAAATATTAAGTCAGATTTGGTGTTTAATTCAATGTTAATATCTATTAAGGATTAATCGAGATTTGAATTTAATGTGAATTTAATTTACCCAATAGTTTAACCCATATTTTGTCTGAATATAAGTATTCTCTAATTTTTAAGTAAACATTACTTTAATCGAAAGACATTAACTTATTTTACTCTTTTGAAAATCTGAATCTTTTATTTTTTTTTGAAGTCAAATAAAAAGAATATATTTTTTGATTAAAGTGAAGCTTAACTTCTCTTTTGAATTAAAATATTAATCGTGGAACTAATTTGCAGATATTTTTAGTTTAACAATTAATTTCAAAACTGTGCAAAAAGCCCCGGGTTTTGAATGTTTTTCAAAACAATATTTTGATTAATCTTCTGCTCCTTTATTAGACTAATGAAAATTTATTTGACTCTTATGAATAGTTTTTGTAAAATAATCTTTGTTATAAATCATTAGTCATTGTAAATAAGTTAGTAAAAAGGAGGCTTGTGCAATTCTAGTTTTCCAATATCATTTTGTACATTCTCATTTAAATATTTCATATTTTTACTTTTTATATATAATTTATTAATTAAAATGTTTGTAACTTATTTTATTATTTTTAAAATTACCATATAATTTTAAACAATAAATTTTAAATATTATTTTTCATATTCAATTATAATTTAAAATTTTAAGAAATAAAATTTAAAAAACAAATTCTATAATCAATTACTGTAAAACTCATGTTGTGGTTACTAAATAAATAAAAATTACCCTCAAATTTAAAATATTAAGTAAACTGGACAATTGTAAATAATTACTATGTTGTGAGCAAATTATAAACAGAAATATCCACAAAAATATATAATTCATCTAGTCAGAATGGTTTAAGCTAGTTTACTTAATACTTGTTTTGCAATTTACATCTATTCAAATAATATTTTAAATTTTAGTATCAATATAAAGATAATAATTTTGTTTAAAAAGATTTGATTTATTTATTTTTTATATAAATGAAAAACAAATTTATCCTAACTTTAATGGATTACTAATTCGATATAATAACTATAATATGGAAAATAACAAAACTTTTGACTGTTGAATATTATTTGGAATAAATTTCATAACCATTGACTGACTCATTAAAGTCTTATAAAAGGTTAAACTTTTTGTTTTTATTTGAATTTACTTTAAAACATTTGAAATTTTAACAAATTAAATAATTCAAACAAAAATCTAACAATGCGACTTCTGTTATGTCGATCCATTGCAGAACATTTGCAAAACATTGTAATCAATACTAAAAAACATTTGTTAAACAAAAGACTGAAAGTTTAAGTATTAAATTGCGTTTAAAAAGAATATACAGTATTAGCGCAATAAACAGATTAAGAAAAGTAAGCTTAGTTTAATTACCATGATTTCGCTATAACTTATAAATTATGAAAAATACAAAATTACATTTCATTAGTGATGCAGAGATAAGCAAAATTAAAGTGAAATTTTGTATTTAATGATTTATTCATATACAGTTTAATTGAGAACTTGGGTTAAGCAAATTCTTGTCTCTATTGTTAATTATGAAAAACATATTAATGTTTTATTCAACAGCGCTTTAAAATTAAAAATTTTATTATTTTATGTTAAAAGTAGTTTAAAAGATACCATTTTAACACCAATATCATAATTTGTAATGTTTTTTATTTTGTATTATTTGTCAAAATAATTTATTGTACAAAAAATTACACTTAAAATAAATTAAACTCTGAATATAATTACTAATTTAAATTATTAAAAAAAAATTAAAAACATTTTAACTAATTAAAATTTAACAAACAATATTTGATATATTAACTAACAAGATAAAATTTAAAAATTCGAGTTTATCGTTATCTTTTAAAAATTAGTACAGTAAAAAATTTGCCTTCTGGCAAAGGCAACTGGCAAGTTTTAAAAAATCATTATATTTGCCCAAAACCTGTTCTAAATACAGTTAAATTAACTTAAATTTAGATAAAATATATAGCAATAAACTTACTAAAACAATTTGAAACACTTTCTTTTTATTCCTCCCTCTATCTAACTTAAACTCATATAATTTTATCAAAATTTTTAATTACCCCCTCCTCTCCCTCCCCTGATTGTCCATTCAAATTGTTCAACCGCTCAAATTTCTAACATTTTTCAAACTAAATATAATTTTATATATTAAACAAATTATTAATTTGACAATAGTATAGATTTATTATCAAATTATGCAATATTTTAAAAACTATATAATACTTTTACAAAACAACCTAAATTTGAATTATTTTTCTATTTTTATGCTTTTTTCAGATAATTTATTTTGTTTGTAAACTTTTCCTACAATAATTTTAAAATTTGTTATATTTTGTAAAACATTACTGTATATTCTTAACTCTAAAACTAAGAAATAATTAAAATTTCACTAATTATTACAATTAAACAAAACAAATATATAATTTTGTATATTATAAAAATATAAATTTTTTATTGTTTTCAAGATAATATCTTAATATCAAATTGTATTTCAACCAAATCAACCGATTTATATATAAAAATATAACTTAAATAACATAAAAATATTTTTGATATTTCAATAAAATAAAGCGATTTATTACAAAAGTGTAAGATTTGGAGAACAGAAGTGAAAGCATTAGAAATAATGATTGTTTAGACTCTGATGATGCTTTGGCTCAAAAGTTTGATACCATTTCAATCAATCATAAAAAACAATATTTTTAAGAGAAAAAAGAAAGTTCAAAAATAGCATTGTTAATTTTATCACCAATGTAATCAAATATTATTGTGATATAAGTACGATATTATTTATATCGATAATACTGCTGAATAAATAAGTTTCAAAATAATTCTGGTTAATATAATCAATATAAACATACATGTTATATCATTTTCTTACTTAACTTCATAATTGTTCCAATTTTAGCGATTGATAGATGAAATGACTGAATAATTAAGAGTTATTATTATTTTTATTATTATTATTATTATTATATAAATATTTTTCAACACTTAGTGAGAGATTAAATCTATTAGAAAAGAATTCAAGACATGTTCAGAAGAACTGATTTAGAGTGAAGTGACATAAATATAAAGTTAAAATAGAAAAGTGAGTGAATCGTTGTTTGGATGACGAGCACAAAACTCTGGAGTCGGTGCAACCGATTGCCAGTAGTTTATAAACTACACTCACAGGCAGTTCGGATGAATCAAAAACTGTATTTCAAATTAACAAAAAAGAGACAATAATAGACATACAATAGGATCGGCAATACTATAGAAAACTATAACCAAAACACAACTCAAATAAATAAATAAATGAAGGCTTAGAACGAATGAACTGAATATTAATGCGAATGAAAGGGAAACTTTCGATAAGCAAATCAAAAGCTACTCTCAATTTGAGTCTCGTATTCCAGACTGAATTTGCTTCGTGAGAGAGAAAGGGAGGGAGAGAGAGAGGGAGAGAGCAGGAGAGAGAGAGAGGGAGCAGGAGAGATGGAGAGAGAGAGAAATAATTGATGAAAACTAAGAAAGAGTGAGAAAGAGAGAGGAAAGCATTTGAGAGAGAAATTCAAGAGTTATATCAAACGCCAAAATCTAAGCCAAACATTACTGGCTTTGCATTTAATGTGTATTTCTTAGACTTTGTGTTTGTTTCGATGAAACGATTGAGAAAATGTCATTACGGAAGAAGAAATGTATTCGAAACGTCATTTTTATTTTTTAAGTCCCAAAACTGCGTTTATTTTTAAAGTCATTTCTTCTATTCGTATACATTATTTCGGTTAACATTCGCTTCTATTTGAAAGTTAAGAATAACGAAAGAATTGGTCGAAAAAAATTGTTATATCATTTGCCGGGAATAGAGATTGCATTCAAACATAGGTTTGTATTTAACATCTCTTCTCCGGTATATTGTGGTAGTGGTGATGAACACAGAAAAACAGAACCATTAGAACCATTAGAGCACAAAAAATAGGTTTATTTTGAAAATTCAATTCATTGTTAACGGAATTACATTCTGCACTGACAGGAGAGAAGAACTACACTTAAAATAACAGCTCTTCTATGTGAAAGTGGGCTATCAATCGATTTTTGTTTTATTTTCTGAATATGTATTACAAAACAACAAAAAAACACATTTCCACTCAATAATAAAGTGAATTGAAAGTCAGCAGAAAATTCTCGCTCTTATTAAACATAAATGATATGAAATGTACTTTTTATTAAAATAATTTCAAAATTTTAATGACCTGGATTTATTGCTTTTTAATGAATATATAATACGATAAAAACAAGATAGACAATCGACAAACAAGCAAATAGTCTGCAATTATTTCACTTATTTTACAATTATCTAATTTGGTATATAAGATGATATCATAGAAAAAGTTTTGCGTTATTTTAGTGTTTAGCCAAATCATTGATATAAATGCATAACTCATTTAACTCATGTTTAGATCATTAGCTCAAAATTCCCACAAAAAAGACATTCAAATAAATACTTATATTGTTCGACAAGTCTATATAATTTTGATTAGTTGGCAAAATAAAAAAAATAATTTGTTTTCCTACGACTGCAATGAAAAATTTGATCATTTACTCTAAAAGCATTGGTCTGTTCGCATAAGGAAACTGGGAATGAGATATCATTAGAATATATTTTAAGAATACTTTTTTGGATTCCTTTGCTTTCAATGAATACGAAACACAAGTGAAGGACAAAATTGTAATATTGTGTACAACAGAAAAAGTTTTCACATTAAGAAATAATAGATAAATTAAATGAATAAATAATTGTTATTATTATTTCGGAACAACACTTACGTTATGCTCTTTTTCAAAGTCAACGAAATTCTCTTCTTTTCAATTAGTGTTAATAACTGACAACAAAATAAAGTAAATAAAATGCTATTCTTATGGATGGAGATTAAAATTAAGTTTCATTCAAATACTGACACTAATAGTCTAATAGAGTGGAAAGCATTGAATGGTTAGGAGAAAGTGTGACCGAATAGAGAATAAACATTTGAGTCTCTTCTCGGATTCGGCGAATTTGTTGAGAAATAGCACTTAAAATATTAGTCGCCGAACATCACAATTGAGTTTTGTTCCAGAATTAGTCCAATGAACTGATAGTAAATTTAGTTATGGATAAAACTGTTCGATTGCACTCTAGTATATAAGAGTTGAGTCGTTCTCTTCTTCTCATTTTTACAGTCAAACAAATTATTAGAGTTTTGTTATAGTTGTCACACAAAACAGTCGAATAGAATGTGATTCTGAGTTAAGCTATTATTTGTGCGGCTATTAACGCACATATAGGTTGGAAACAAATCGAAAAGCATTTGCCTTCTGTGACAACAAATGCAAACTACAGTTTATTATATTATAATTTAGTTTTTGGGCTAAATATTAAAAATATTATTCAAAATAATGAAGAGTTTTTGCACGAAATAAAGTCATCGAAATTAAGCGAATGTACAATACATTCAATGGCTTTTAATACTATCAATAAAATAGCAAAACTTTCAATTCTTTGAATAATAAAATAGGAGTTCAAGCAATAAATAAATTAATGATAAAATTCGTTTCTATTCATAAAATGCAATAAATTATTTAAGTTTTGTAAACGAAGGACTGACTCAAAAAGCATTACAAATGGTTTGTTTGGCATTTGGCGAACCATTGCATATAGTTATGCAAATTGTTTGAACGAACTTATTAAACAAATGTTGTTTTGTGAGTCCATTTCTATTCAAATAGTTTTTTAACAATTGTTCCAAACATTGTATTTATCGATGGATCTACTGCTGCAGTACTATAGACTAAATAAAAATAACCTATAATTGCATTCAAAATCATTACACAAATCAAAAACTAAGTATTGCTACGATATTTCGAATCAGATATTTATAAATAAATACAACAATAATAATAATTCACTTAATTATTAAACAGTAAAAGACAATCTAATTATTAAAACATAAATTATTTATTTCAACCAATAAATTTTTCCATAACTGAATCAATATTTAAAATAAATTGCATAAAAAAAAGTTTATTAAACATAAAAATAATTTTTAAACAATTTTAAATAGTTTTTAATTTTATAAAATATAATTTTGATTAAAATCAATGACTGAATGAATAATCTGATAATTAATAAATTAATTAAAAATAAGTTTAAATTGAATAAAATTTATCAAGCATAAATACATATAAATTGAGATGTGTGTATCAAACAATTTTAGCAAACTTGCCCTGAACAAATATACGATCAACACTAATGTCTTTTTTTCGATTAACTGTTTGACGTTTAATGTAATCGCTTTTAATTACTTTAAACCCATTCGAACTGACGAGTGATTCCATATATTCTGTGCAAACAAATTGTAACTAAAATTAATTTAATTGTAATAAAAGTTTTAATGATAAACAAAAATTCCATTTCTAATATTTAATAAATGAATAAATAATAACAAGTAAACACAAACCCAATGAGAAATAGAAGGCTCGGGTGCCGTCTTGTCTAACATAGAAATTATCGGTCAGTTTATGACCGGCACTGAACCGAAGCATCGCCTGATCGTAGAGCCCATAATCACGGAATAGTAGCAATCCGTTTGGACGTAACACCTGATTATGTGAACAATAAATAAATAAATTTTCGAATATTATTATTATTATCTGCTTTAGTGTAGAGATGAGAAAAAGAGGTCAAAAACCAAACACTAAAACATTTTCTTTATATTTCAAAACATAATGTTTGGCTCATTTCTTAATAAAATAACTTAATTCAAATTTTAAAAAAAAATCATTCATTATCAGCAAAAGTTCATTACAATCATGCTAAAGTTCTAATCAGCAAAACAATTGTTTTAGCCCATCCTCTAATGCTCTATTCCTTGCGCATCCTTAAGCTTAAAAAAGATACGCTGTTAGAAAATGTAAATTCAAAATAAATTTTAAAATTTTCTTTTCTTTTCTTTAAATCAATTTTAAAGCAGATTTGTGTTCAATCGATAAATAAATAAAAAATTTGAAATAAAAATGAAAATCCCAACAAAGAAGATGTAAATTAAATTCAGTCTCACTATCGAAACGGAAAAATAAATATAATTGAATTGCTTTTCATGAAATTCAAGAAAAAATAAATTATATTTTTCTTTAAAGAAATTTTAGCACTTTTTTAGTACTTTTAAAGTGCATTCAAAACACCGAAATTGAGGTCATTTGTGTCAAAATTAAGCGCAAAAACATTAGTCATTTGTAAAAACAAAAGTAATTTTTGATGAGAAGATAGAACTGATTTGCATATATTAAGCCATTAATTCAATTGACTATTATTTAGAACTATAATTATTTATCTGATATTTTGCTTTTTCTCATTTATTTGGCGCATATTTTTACCGTTATTTTGCATTAATTTTTATTTAATTATAAAACGATTTATTTTATTTTCCAATGAAAATATGAGACTTTTCTTTAAAAATAATAATTCCTTTTAATGACCTAAACGTGTAGTCAAGTCCAACAAATAATTGTAATTAAATGCCAATCGATTGGAAATTTTTAAGGTTTTTAAAGACATATTTTTTGAAAACATGTCATAAGAAAATATTGAGATAAAAATCTAAATACTTTTACACAAATAAACTACAAAATATACAAATAAATTGAAAATATGATAATAACATTCATTTTATATGACACTAAATCTAATTTTGTAATATACTATAAATTATAAGTGCATTAGAAAAAGCATATTAGAAAAAGTTAGGATTTTGGAATTTAACCAGAAATCTCCCTAGATAATTGCTCAAAATTATTTAAAAAATAATAACAAGTTAATATTAATAATCTTTAATTCATATAAGACTCAATACATCTTGCAGTTAGAAATGACTTATTTGACAAATAATTAATTAAATTTCAGTTTAAATATTAAATTTATATATTTATTAATAAAAGAATGTCTAATTTAAATTTTAATAATAATAATATAATTTAATCATAAAATGTTTTTAACGTTTAAATGATTTATTGTAATATTAATTGTCTGTATTCGATACCATATATAGTGATAGTGTATTGAGTCTAATAAAATTTGAAGACAAATACATTTTAAAGATATAATTGGCACCTAAGGTACCATACGTACTAATTTTGAAAGTTACTACTTTTCAGCATGTTCAATATAAGTTATTGATACAGAAAAATATGTATGCCTAATTCTAATATTTTAAAGTATATACAGTATTTTCCTTTGCTAATTACTAATACAAATTAAATAAGTTAAAATTAAACTAGGGTAATTTTTTTGTCTTTATACGAATAACTGTGATAGCAAACTAATTATATTAATCTTATATTAAAAATGTTGCGAAGTGTTAACGTATATAATTTAAAACCTTAGGTACAATTTTATCTTCCTCAGCAAATTAATCATCTTTTTTCGGAATAACAAATATCAGTTAATTTTAAGTACAAAAATAAATTGCCCTGCTTAAAAATAGTGTAATTTTATAATAAAATAAGTATTAAACTGTATTTGTAAACAAACAATTACTGTTAAAATATTTTCAAACAAAATTTGTATTAATCGTTATTGGTTATTTTATTTTGTAAACAAATAGCTTGTAAGTTAGTTTATATTGACATTTACGCGTACAGTATATGCTAATTCTAAAAGCATCTAAAAACCTCTATTATAAAAAACGTTTTTGTGACCGAAATTGAAAATACTATAGTATATACTTTGGATAATTAAAAAGCAATCGCTCCAGTTTTATTGCTCTAGTTTCCCGGAAATATTATTCTTAATTAATTTTTTTAAATGTATGATTATTTTTAAAAATAATTAAATCCAAAATTTGTTGTTTTATTTTAACTAAATTCCCAAAATAATATCAAAAACTAGTATTCATAGTTACTATTTTTAACTAAATACTATTCATAGTTAGAATTAATTTTTTTATATTAAAAAATAGTTTCACTCTTTACTTATAAATATAACAAATGTGTCTATAACCGAATTATCAGCTTGTAAAAATCAAAATTAAATTATTTGATAAAATAATCTTTACTGCAATCACATCAATTGATAAGGAATTCATAAGAAGAAGATCAGCCACCCCCC
>JAQFXP010001617.1:0-18385 GCA_034693685.1 Belba bartosi
TTAATGCTAAATCCTGTTTAAATCTAGTTAATTTAATTAACTTTAGTTTAAATTCAGTTTAAATCTAGTTAATTTAAATAAAATTTCATTATAAATATATAGATTTTTGAACGTTTTTGAAAAATTCCCTCTCTGATTCTTCCACCCCTGGATTGGCCGACTTTTTCGATTTCTGTTGTTAACTCACTAATTCTTATAATGAAACCTGCTTATAGTAAACAAATTTTGTAAAACCAAGCTGTTTACTATATTCGGAATATACTATGAATAATTTTTATAAAATAAAATTTAATATTTGACAACAATTGAATTGGTAAAATTTATATAAAATCTACAAAGATTGTTTTATTTTTATTTTCAAAATCTTATATGACGAAAGAATTTAAATTGAAATATATTATTAAAATATAACCTGATTCACCTTGCTAGTTAGATTAAATATATATTGGACTCTAGCATATAATTTTACCAGTTGTAATCATAACAATCAATATGATCTAAATATGTTTTTTCAATATTTTTACGTTTAGTTATGAAATGTATTTTACTATTATTGAAATATTGCGAAAATAAGTCAATATGTGGATTATAATTAATTCTAAAATACAGTTTTAAAGTATTTTAGAATTAATTATAATCCACATAATTAATAACTGTTCGGCGAATGCAATACTTGGCTCAAATTATTTTGAGTTAAACTTTTGCTGAAGAAAAATACATATGTGGGTCTGGACGAGAGAAATAAAATTCACATAACTGCATCTATGAGGAATAATTTTAAAATAAATTTATATCGATATATCGTTATATTAGCGCTCAAGTTAAAATTTATATATTTATATCAAGTAATAAGACACATTACTTATGTATCATTAATAGACATTATTAAAAATATGTATAATTTAACTTGAGCGCTAATATAACGATACATCGATATTACTTTATTTCAAAATTACTCCTCAAAGGAGCAGTTATGTGAAGTTCATTTCTCTCGTCAAGTCCCACATATGGTATTCGAAACGGTTCAAAAATTACTGCAGATTGTGGTTAATCAAAGTTGTGATCAAAGTAAGAAATTCTTATTAAAATTTAAATATGTGTAATCACTAGGGTTTTTAATTTACCGTAAATTATAAATCAGCGTAAATTTACTTGTAATTTTACGTAAAGTTACGTAAATTTACTTTTTAACGTAAATTATAAATTTTATTAATATTGTTTTACAATAGCTTATAAAATATATTAATTTATATAATAAATAACATTAAATTAATTATAAATTAATCATCTACAATATTATTATCGCTATTATAATTACTATAATTATTACTAAAATTTTATTGGAATCAGAATATTCTTTAGTTTTGTTTGAATTATTAAGTTTAAAATGTGACTGAATTTAAAATAATTTCTTTACTCTTTCATTTAATAATCTATTCAATCACTAGGGTGAATTTTTGAATGTTTTGAGAATATATTATATTATAACTATTTCATATTTTATATATATTTTTAATTTTTCAAATGTAAATTTACGTAATTTATAAATGAGCTAGTAAATTTACCCTTAAATTACGCCGTAATTTACGTAAATTTACATTTCTTAAAACGCTAGTAATCACAACATTAAAACTCTAAATAAACAGTTTTAAAGGTTTTATTTAACCAATATTTGACCCAAAAGTTCATAATCAAACTCATGACGGCAAGTAAACACCAAGTTTAAATATTTTAATTGATTGAAATTGTCTCTAATTTTTATAATTATTTGGGGAAAACGTTTTGTTGTATTTTCATTAAGATTAGTGAATCTAAACGAAAAACTCAACAATATCTGACAATTGACACCAATTTGTTAAAATTAATCAACAGGTGAGACATCAATTTGGTTGCATTCGTATATTAAATGCAATTTTAATTCAATTAATTTACGCATTTCTATAAATTCATTTAACAGGTAATAAAAATTAGTTTCAGATATTATTTCACAACCATTTGTTATGTCTATGAAAATATCTTTTAGTTTATATTTATAGAATTTAATAAAACAATTAAATTTAATTTGATCTAGGTGATCGTAAATGAATATATTTGATATATTTAAACATTTCTAAGATTTTAACCTAGATTTCATTTGTCTTATCATTATAAATGTTATATAATTCAATATTTATTAATTGTTTTAGATTTGAACAAAATTTTAGAATTGTTTCAATAATTATTTCATCAGATTTGCTGTAACTATAAAATTCAATTGATTTTAATTGTTGACCAAATTTATCAAAAAATTGTTTAATGGTTCTTTTTCTCTTCACTTATGTTCATAAAATCAAATTTAAATTCCGTTATATTTACATATTATTTATTAATTAATTCAATAATTTGTTGTTTAATATCTTTGTCGCAAAATTCAATATAAATATCAATCGAATTAATATTTTCACACTTTTTTTTTACTAATAATTTAAAGTTTTGCAAATACTTTGGTTTTTTTAAATTTAATTATCAAGTTACTTTTTTGTACAATTTTAAATTTATATTGTTTTACATAGAAGCATCTTTGCCATTGTTGAGACACACATTCATATTTAAACTTTTGATTAAATGACAAAAACTGTAATAATTTTTGCAAAAGTCATCGCCAAAGCGATCAAAAGATGATATTTGTCATAGATTTAATACATTTTTAATTTGAATTAATTTTTAAATTTATTTAATGCTATGCAAACAAGTGAACAATTAATACTATATTAAAAATTATTAATATATTTAATAATATAAACACATTTAAACATGTACAAATACTAAACTTTAACTTTTTACATTATAAAAACTGTAGATATGTCGACAATATATGTAATATTAATAACAATTTTATTTTTAGTTTTGAAGTCATGACAACAATCAATAAAATATTTGTATGAATAAAACATTCAAGGTCAATTATTTAAATTGTAACATTATTTATATTAAAGTATATTTTATATTAGAAAATAATTTATATTTAAAAAGTAAAATTAAACATTTAAAATTTTATAACAATCCAGAGAAAAGAGAAAAATCAAAGCAGAAATCTTTTATTTAAAAAATTTGCTAAAATCTTAGGAAAATTTGTATTTATATTTAACTAAAAAATCCAAATCTAAACTCAAACCTAAACTTAAATTCAAACTCAAATTGAAATCTAGACTTAAATTTAAACTTTATAATAACTTTTACTTTCAATACCATCTCCACGTTCAATTCCATTTCCATATCTATTGAATTTTGGTCTAAATTTGTAGTAACCTTTTATCGCATATCATCGAATTCATTTTACATTGCATTTTCCCTTCAGTTCCGGGCACTGGTAATAATTATTTTTATTGTAAAATTTTTAATACATTATTGTATTTTTTATTTTGTTAATCTGAATAATAATTTTTCAATTTATCAAATTTATCAATCATTTAAATTTCTTTAAACATTTTAAAATTTAAAAACAATATTATTCTTGTAAAAATAAGATTGTTTGCTTATATTGTTATATAAAAAATAAATGCATAATAAAATTAATTAATATAAAAGACAAATAGAAAAATAAGAATAAAGACATCATTACTGAGTATTATTTGAGTTTTAAAAAAGCACATAGTTAAAAGAAATAATTTTATGTTTATTAGAAGTTTTTGTTCGGAAAACTATTAATTAGGTTGAGATAAGGCATAAACAGACTTCTGGGTCTGACATAGGTTTTCGGATTCAATTTTGGAATATTAGCCAAAAGTGTTGGGCATTGATCGGAACCGAAGTGTTCGCCGCAAACCATTTCGATGGAAGGCTTACTGTATTCTGTTAGCATACTGTCCGCCCATTCAATCGTTTCCTTAGAACACCCGGGTGTTGCTGATGTCGCATTCACTATACATGCCTTTAGAGCGGATGTTGCGCTAAATTTTACAATTGTAATTATTTATTTATTATTTATCAAGCTAGTTTATTAAAAATAATTATATTTTATAATCATAATCTTATAAAGAATTTAAATTTTTATCTAGGTTATTTTCAAAACATTAACTTGTACTAATTTAAAAACTCATTAACTATATTAATTAAAAACACTTTTTAGATGTTTTAAAATTTGTGTAAGCTAATTAATGCTTTGAATTTAACCTAGATAAAACTTTTAATCCGCTATAAGATCATAATTTGTCAAATTGGCATTTTAAACTTTTAATTTGTAAGTAATAAAAATATATTAAATTTCAATATATTTTCGAAATATAAAAACATTTAACTATTGATTACAAAATTCAAATTCAAATTATTTCGGATTTTAATAGTCATACCAACAACTCATAGCTGTGCGATCATCAACCGGTGCCTTAACAGCACTCATAACCCGATCAATTAGCTTGTTTAAACAAATTACTACTTTGCTTTCAGCCTTGTTGAAACATTTGGCTAATTCAAGCATTTTTTGAACTTCAGTCGACGGCTGTTCGAAGTACTTAGCCATTGAGGGCGAACAGAATGAATCAAGATTGTTTTGTGCCTGTGACACGCCAACCCGGATTATCCGCTTACCATAATCACTGTAGCAACTCTCCATGTAGCCGTAGTTAAAAGGCACTTGCTGCATTATCTTATTACACCACTGTCTTAATTGTACAAAGTTTTCGGGAAATGGATCAGATGTGCCAATAGTGAGCATTTCGGCCACATTTTTATCCATTCTTTGGTCCGATTTTTCATTGCATTCAATGGTTCGATAGCTGTCCAACAGTTCTAACGTTGGAATGAAGAAAGATTTTGGTTGATATGATTGAGCGCTTATTTTCGGTGTTTTAGCCACCAATGCATCGCATTTTGTATTATTGGTGTAGTATTCGCCGCACATTTCTTCCATTGACCCTTGTATTGATATTAGGCCATAATTTTCGGGATTTGTTGTTAAGTCTTTGTCACATGAATTGGTCTTGCTAACTGTGTCTTGAATACAAGCTACATACTTGCGTGCATGGCTAATTTAAATTTAAAATTTAATAATTTTATTAATATATTATACATTTCTAAACACAAAATAGTTTTTTAATTTTAAAATTTTAATTTTTAATCAAGTTCTTAGCATAATAAATTAATTAAGTATTAAATAAACAAACCAACAAATCATATTAATTCTATCTTTGTCCGAGGCAGATTGAACGGCCATCATAGTATCAAGAGCATTTGAATTACACTTATCCAAACCATTGTTAACCGCCTGATTAACACATTGGCTAACTTTAAACATTTTTTTGTTCAAATCACCCTGTCCCGATTTACAGATAGATTCAAATTTTGTCTTCATATTATTTGCGGTTATTTTCGCCATATATGGCCCAAACACTCCGTTACAAGACTTGACGTAATCGATGAATAAGTCGGTAGCGCTTAACATGGATTTACAATAACCATCAAGTTCAATTTTATTTTCGGGCAATTTAACCTTGTTTACAATTGGAAATAAAGACCCAAATTGTTGGTCAATCTGCATGCGCATTTCTTTTGTGCATTTTAGATTTGGTGGTAGTTTTGCGCTTTCAATGCAAACTAGATCAAAATTAGATATAATTTATAAATAAGCATGGTATATTTTATAAATTTTCTAACTTACCAATACATAGCACAATAATTGGATAGTGTAAGAATAAATTCATTTTAAAAATTATTCACTTAATTAAATTTTATTCTAACATACAAGAACTTTGTTGCAATTGAAAATCAAGGCTTTAAAACAATAATAAATATAATTTTTGGCAAAAAAGAAATCTTATTCTCATGGTCAACAATAAAAATATTTAAGCATGTAAATCAAATAATTTAAAATTGATATGAATTTTTAGACACTTTCCTTTTCACTCAATTCACCTGTCTAATTTGTATAAATATGCAAATTATATATTTAAAAGTCAGTCAAATTGTCGGTGATATACCTTTATTTTGTCAATCAATAGCCTGCTTAAAATAAATATTTTGAGATGTTAAAATTATTTTTAAATAATAAACTTTTAATGTTTTTTTGTTAATGTTTATATGAAAGTTGAATTTATTAGCAACAAAATGTAGTATGGCAATTTAGCTTATCGGTAAAGAATTTGGAAATTTTTTAAATTTAGTTAAATTTAATATGTTTATTTCTTATATGAAAATTTTAATAAAACAATTGCAAAATATTAAGATTAATATATAATAATTTAGTTGTTAAATATTAATACTTAAATTTAATTTAATTATTGCAAAATATTTTTTAATAACTTTAAATGTAGTCAACAATACATTTAAAAAAATTTTGTCATATCTATATTTGATTCTGTTACATAAATAAACAAAATTTAACATCATTGTTTATATATATTTTTAAGAGTAAATTTGCTAAACTTTCAAATCTATATACCTTTACTCCTAATCCAAATAATTAAATCCCAATTGCTTGTCTCTCAAGCCAAAATTATATACTTTTATTTTGGTTTAACCAAATTTTTCCTAAATTCCAAAATTCCTAATCCCAAATATGAGCTCAGACTGGTGGCGCAGTGGTAATGCGTCTGTCATCTAACCCTGAGTTAGTGGGTTCGAATCAAAGCTGTGGCAAGAATTTTTATTGAGAAAAAAATTCTAGGCGTGAGTTGAGACTAAAATGACCACGGGCTATACCAAGAGCCGTCTACTGGTAGTGTACGCTAGCTTAATAACCACTAATCTACGTATACGGAGTGTTCAGGTGTGTGCTCTTAAAACTGTGACACTATCCTTTACAGCGACACTAGCGGTGAAGTGATGATTCCTGGCTTCACTACGGGTTGTGCAGGAAAAAAAGCTTCGGCCTATAAATAGTAGTAGTAATCCCAAAGATGCTAAAATTTTTGTTTTAAAAGACCTAATCCCAAAATTCCTAATAAAATATTTAAAATCCCAAATTTTCTAAAAAATATAATATTTACTATATGTTTGTAAACTTATTAGTTTTAGTTCAGAGTCAGTTAAAATAGTAATTGTAATCAGTATGCAATGATTAAAATAACGGCTTTCCTGCAAATATATTTAATTGTTCTAGCATTTTGTATCTATTAATATTTGACATTTTATACTTTTAAATATAAATATATTGTTAGTTATACTATTTTGATAAATAATAATATTTTAAGCATGTTAATCAAAAAGTATTAATAATTAAATCATAAATAGATTAACACTTTTAAATACTAAATAATTGTCTCTCTAATTGTATATCAATTTCTATTTAATATAATTAGGAATTTTGGGAATAGAAAAAACATTTTAGGATTTTTGGGAATAGAATCTTAGGGATTAGGAAAAATGGGGTGACAGCTTTCAATTCTGACCCAATTATTAAATCCCCATTGCTACATTTTTAAACTAAAAATACCTTTAATTCTAATTTAAATAATTAAATCTCATTTGTTAAATTCTTAAATTAAAAATATACCTTCAAATGTGCCAGCACTTTTTTTTATTATTAACCAAATTTTATAAGTTATATTAATTTGCGTTCAATACTTTTCTATTAATATATATTAACAATCTAATCTCTCAAAATATACCTATATGCGGTAAATACACTTACATTTCTTTATTAACAATTAAATCTTTACAAATTTTCAGTTTTATTAATAATCAAATACAACAAACTTTACAATTGATACACTCCTTATCTTTATTAACAACCAAATCATACAATATAGGGTATATTGCACCTGAAGCATTGGGTATTAATGCATTTACTTTAAGAATAAGATACTGTGCATTCTATTTTATATCAAAATTATCTAACTTTATTCTTTAGTGTATAAGTATAAAGTAATCTATCTATATGTTTAGAAATAATAAAAGTGTAAAATTTAACTTTTAATGTTTTATTTATGAATTAAATAATTACAGCATTAATATACAGTATATCCTCGATTTTAGCAAATCAGATTATAACAAGTATTTATTGTAGCAAGGCAATGTTGATGCATCAACAGAAGAGTTGTAATGTTAAATGCATTTGATTTTAGCAATAATTTTTTAATCGCACTGAGAAATTGCTAAAATTAAGTTTATTAGTATTTATTAGTTATAAAATTTTATTTTTAAAATGCAAATATTGTTGAATTATAGAAATTTTATTTATTAAAACCACAGAATTTATAATGCTAACTAAAAACGTGATTTGATTATAAAATAAATAATAAACCTAATGGTCGTAAGGCTTTGAATTATATCATATCAGCTTAATATGAAAAGCACTTAAATTGTGTTTTACTGCAATCGGAAAATTCTAATAATAAATGAATGAAAACACATAATAAATATTGCATTAATTTCCACAGTTTTTAATTTCTAATGTCATTAATGAATCAAATAATATATTAAATGTTTTTATTACAGTATAAACATATTATAATATTTTAACTTCCACATTTAAAAAATTTAATAATTACAGTTTTTGTGCCGTGCATAAAAAATTTAATATGCTAAATATAATACTACTACCAGTTTATTAATTTAATATAACATTAAAATTTATTTAAAATTTAGCTTATTGTAATTTCATGAGATATTATTGGAGTTTAATGTATGAAAATTTTTGCACATTTATTATTCACAGTTTTATTACATATGGGACGGAAAAACACAAACATTATGTATATATTCAAACGTGATATCATATAAGCTTGGCAATTTGAAAATATTATATGAAACTGCAATTTATTTAATAAATTAGAAATTCATTTCACATAAATATTTATTCATTTGTTTTATGCAATGAATAAACATTTAATGCATTTAAAGTCTCAAACAATTTATTTTAATTGTTACTAATTATTTGTTATGTTTATTAATAATAAATAATTTTTATATAAAAATAGTCTGCTAATTTGTACTTTTTTTTTAATTAAACACTAATTAAGAATTTAATAAAAAATATATTTATTATTATAATTTTAAAATTGTTTAAACTATAATGTTAGCATGCCAATTCTAATATTACTATAATGGATTTAATTTAATTTATGGCTTTAATTATTTAGATTTTATTGTTTTTAAAAATTATATTTATTAATAATTAAAAATAAATAAAATTTTTATTTGATTATTAGCAAGATAATTAAAAATATATTAAAACTTTTAATAAAATTAAATAATTGATTGCAATAATTGAAAAAAATTAAAACAAAACCAAAAATCTAATTCAAAAATATTAGCTTCAGATCGAAATCGGTAGAGGCCGAGAGCACAGGCATATACTTAAAATTTGAAAGGAAAACAAAAGTATTTTTGGTTTTTAGACAAACATTAATCAAAACCGAAACACAGGAATAGTCTTTGTTTTCAACGAATCGGAAGGCTTTTCGAAGTGATAAACAGCGAAAATATAATTTATAAGCATTTCATTGAATGCTTTTCCTAACACATTATACACAATATTCTAAACATAAAAAATAGTTATAACAAAAAATAAGAGTCAAAGTGCGGTCAAAATATATGAGAGCTAAGAGGTCACCGACAGTAAGAATCTATACATTATATCTGTGTATGTGTGCAATGGATGGATAGAAAGATAGTATGTTAGTATTATATACCGTTCCTCACTCTGCAGGTCATCCATTAGGCCTCCCATTGAGAAATAACATTAATTTTTTGTTGGTTTGCCATTGATTTTCACGATTTTTATGTGTGTTTTTGATTGATTGAGAATTTAGTGATAAATACTTGTATTTTCTTTACAGTCGTCGCGCGATTTATCTCAAAATTGATTCTTAATATGTGCAAGGTCACTTGATGCTTAGGTTTTTGTTTTGATTGGAGCAAATCTTGAATAACAAACTATAAATTATTAAAATTTATTTTTTATAAAAAATTTATTAAGTTTTTATTATGATGTATATTAATCATATAAAATTATCTAGTTGACATTTAGCGTTCAAATATATTAATATATTATTTTGTATTTATTATGCTTTTTATTAATTACAGTATTTTATAAATTTATTGATTAATAGTAATATATTTTATATTAATATATTTTATTTATATAATAACTATTATTTAGAAAATATTTATTTAACAAATTAAATAAAGATAAGGCAATGACTGAAAAATGTCGTCTTTTTATATAATACAATCAATAGATTGCCGACAAAATTGATTTTTAAACCCAACAAATGTGATATATATTCCATCTCTGACTCACTATTTATTTGTTTAGTTCGTATAGATAGTGATGTAGAATATTCTGTATTTATTCCATTTGTAGAGTGCCTTACCGTCCGATCGGCTCTAAACTCATAGTTAGTGTTTAGTTATTGAGAGAGTGATTGAGAAAGATAGAGAGCACAAGCATTAGAGGCATTAGAAAGCGTACGAAAATTTGTTTTCTCATCCCTGAGCTGAGAGCTCACCCCTCAAAACAGAATCTAATCACTAGTGATGAGCAAATATCAAAAAACTCCTCCACTTTCGCTTCAATCCATTCCCCCTCAACGCTGACAGCATTGAACGGCAACACCAAATACAGACATTGCTTGCACTGGAAGTGATTACATGAAAATATATTTTTTTTATTTTCACCAAAAATATTCTCTGAAGACAACTGTCCCTCTCATAGCATAACTGAATTTCAGTTATAGTAACTGTAGATATGATTGAAAAATGCGATGAATTTATAGAACTATTTTGGGGTTTAATAAATGTGTCGACTATTGAAGTCTACATAACATTCACTACATTCTCGAACCATTGATTCTATGATTTTATATCTGTTTTTTCCGCACTTTAACTAATGATAGGAAACGAACCGTTCGGTTAGACTAACTTTTGAGAGTGTTTTTACTGCTGTTTAATAGTTCAAATGGATTTCCCTCTCCCAGTCCCTCCTCTCCTGTCCCACTCTCCCTGAGCTCTATTCCAAGTTTTAGCCGTACTTTCGATTCTCTGGATTTGTGTTGATTGAAGTTAAGGAGCGGTCGATCACTACTAGACTAGACTTACATCAAATATAACAACACTTTTGAACACAAATTGTTAAATGTTTTTACAATAGATTTTTTTAGACGTAAATTATATGTCTTATCAAATAGTATACAATTATTTACTTTTTTGAAATTTACAAAATGTGTAGAAATTTTTAATTTAAATATATTTGCATAATAACTAATAATTATAGCTTGGTTAAATTATAACTTATTTAAATTATAGCTTTAAATTTATTAGTTAGTTGAATTAATTTTATTCACTGTTTAGTATACTTAAGATAAAATCTCATAATTATTGTAATTTTGTTTTTAAAAACTGTAAAATAGATGTAAATTATTTTTGAAGACACGTTATGCATAGAAAATGTATTCAATCGGATAGCGAATCGATAATTGATTTAATATTTTTTACTATTTTTTTCCAAACCCCCAATGCTATTATGCAGATAATTAAATATCTGTCAAATTATTTGACATTCATTTCTCAGAAATAAATATCTGGAACAGACAGCGACTCTAAAATCAATTTCAGACTAAAAAATAGTTTATCCCCAGAAGAGGATTGATATCTCAAGAGAGAGAATGACAGACAATCCGTCGCAAAAACAGATTGTTATAAAAATGATAAAATTTTTCAAATGGTAAAAAATTTCGTTATGCAAACCACAAATAGACAATTGATTAATGGATATCACAAATCATTTTTTATAATATTTTAATATTATTTTAATATAAATTCCTCTTTTAGTGTACAAGTTTTTATAATGCAAAAAATATCAAAATATAATATTTCTATAAATTGAATTAAAATAACTAAATTAAATTTTTTAAATTAATTTAAATAAAATATTTATTGATTAAATGTGTGTTAAACATAAAATACACTTTACCCCGCTTATAACAAACCCACGTATAACAAATTTCCACTTATAACAAATAAGAGCTGAGAAAGGGAAAAGAAATAACCATGTTAAGTTATAGTCATGTACTGTATATAGCAAATCCCGGTAATAACATACAAACTTGGTGAAACTAAGTGGTTTTTATAAATGGGTTCTACTTGCAATGATTTTATTTTTGGTGCCCACGGCATATTAAATAATAATAATAATTTTTAAAAACATTTTTTTATAAAAATAATAATGTTTTGTATTATGTCCGCCACTGGGGGCGTTTAAGGGGGTTTTTGTTTGAATATTTGTAAATTTGATGTTATACCGTATGAAGAATTAGTTTAGTTTAATAAAACTTTTAAATTTTAGATTCAAATTTTATAAAGTTTTAAATTACAGTCTATTTTAGAAAATTAAAATATATATAATTTAGAAACTTATTCAGAAAAATTACAGTTTATATTATTAGAATATAAACTGTAATTTTATAGGAAAAAATTTAATAATTATAGATATTTGTTTTATCTTTATTAAACTGTAATAAATAATAAACTCTAAATTGGGTTTAAAATTTAGATGTTTTAAATATTTAATTTAATTTTTTTAAGATAATTGTTTTAAAAATAATCAAACAAAAAACCTCCTAAACGCCCTCAGTGGCGGTTATATTACAAATATCTATTATGTTTATTATTAAATATTTTTAAAAATAATTATTTTTTAATTTGCCGTGGGCACCAAAAATAACATTATAGTTAGAGTAGAAAAATGTCTATATTTCTAGAAATTTCTAAATAATTAAATAAATAATGTTTTTGATTGTTTTAAAAATATTGAATAAAAATTTTTATTATTAGTTAAATCTATCATTTAAAACAATAAAAACATTAATCTATATATTTTCAATGAGATTCCCACAGTATCACAATGTAATTAAAAATAGTTGACATAATTTATGAATTACTTAAATGTATAGCTAAAACATGTTTTTTATTTATTTGTTTTAATCAATAGTGCATGAAATAAAATAAAATCTAAATATTTTGATTCAAATCAGTTATATTTTTGTATGTATTTTTAGTCTTTTAAAACATTATTTATAAAATGTTTAATTATAAATACGTGATAATTATTAATTTAAGAATTATTAAAATTTTAAATTACTGAACTATTTAAATTGTATTGAATTTCCAATTAAAATAAAATATTTAAATTTTATTTAATTTTAATAAAAATATTAAATTATTTATATATATTAAAATTTTTAAAATAAAATTAAAAAGTTTTGACTATGTAGAGTTTAAAAAATTATAAACATAGCAATAGCAATTGTAGAACGCCTTACTAACATTTAGTCTACTCGGTCTATGAAAAAATTTTAAAAATTGTTATGGCAAATATTTTAAAAACCAAAGATATAATTTTAAAAAATTATTTTGTTTATAATTTATATAATTTAATAATTTACAATGATTGTAGTTAAAATATTGTATTGTATATCTACGTATTTATGCATTCATATAGCATATAATGGGAATCCCATAAGAAAAAATTTCTTACATTTTTTCAAAATATGAGAAATTTTCCTACACTAGTTCTACTGTAATTAATTATACAAGAGAATATAAAAAACAATTCTAGACAAAAATTCTTTATAATTTAACTTGATTGTATTGTCCGAATTAAACTAACAAAATGTTTGCACAAATATAGCTTAAATGACATTAATTTGATGTGAATAGCAATCAAATCGAAAAGCGGATAAAAGAAAAATCAGATAAAAATGCTCTTGCTTTTTATGTTTCTATTCATTTGATTTAATTTATATAATTTTATTTTCTATTTGAACCAAAAGAAATTGTGTCGAAAATGATTAGTTTGAACCAAACAAACCGAACGACACATTATTTTTATGTCAACACTGATTGAGAGACAACTATTTTTAGACAGAAATCAATAAAAAATAATTTGTTTTTTCATTTTAGCTAAAGTCGTATTAATTTTTGAAATATATATTTTAATAACCTTTAGCAATTAAGGTATAAATTTTAATAAAATTAATAAATTAACCAATAAAATTTATATAATTACATAGTTAAATATAAATACAAAAAACTGTAATTTTTAAATTAATTATGTTTGAAGGATTTTAATAACTAGCTTATTTGAGCATTTGGTTTGGTTTTAATTTGTATAATTTTTATTATTTTATCAAAACTAAACTATCATAAATAAAAATAAATAAATTATGTGTCATAATAATTAATAACATACTAGTTAAAATATGATAAATATTTTTCTGAAGTGATCTAGAGCAAAACTCATCTAAATTGATAAATTTTATTATAAATTTATATAATAATCTTTTTTATTAATTATTTATTTATTTATTTTGACAAGTTTAGCTCTAAAATATTTATTTTATTTTAAATTATAAATTAAAATTACCTTACTTAAAAAGTTTAAAATTTATCATTTAGAATTATAATGTTTTATTTATTATTTTGTATTTTTAATAATTTTATTTATATTGAAATTAATGGCTTAAAAGAAATTAAAAATCTGTTATATTTAAAATATATAATTTTACAATGCTGACTTTAAAAAATATATTTTTTAATGTTAAAATTCTGATTGATCTTAAGACATGTATATATTTTAAAATATTAATTAAAATAACTTATTGTTATTGTTGTTATGTTTTTGGATATAAGTATTAATATTACTAACATTAATAAATGCACATGATTGTATTATAATTCAAACATTTGAAATGTATACAATAAAAATTGGCCTGCTCTAGACAAATCTTGATCCGAGCGCAGACACATGACTGGGCGGACGATCAAAATGCCCAAACATTTCAATCAATATAATGCCAATAACACAGCAATGACACTGACATTGAATTTGTTGTTTATATCATATATACTGTACTAAATATTTCAAGTTTAAGGCTATTTGAGGCGTAAATAATATTTACATTAATTTCACTTTTTTCTAAACATGCTAAAAATCGTTGTTTTCAAGATTTAATCAAATTTCTGCTAGTTTAAATTTTAATTAAGTGTTTTAATTGTAATAATATAGTGATTATAAAAATTTATATTGATAGTTTATTATTGTGAGGATTGACTGTTGGGAGTGATTGAGGAAAATAGCGATTTCAGCCCTCAGTGATCATCAAATAGTTATTAGTGGCAATCGTCACGAAAGGCATACATAGTCTACAACATTCTTCGAGCCATTCGCTGATCTCCCGTTCCTCCGGTTCAGTCCACTCGTCGAATATCTTAATCTATGATTTCCAGTCAAATAGACAAATAGAATAATTGCTCCCCGGGATCACCAAGCATGAATAATTTGTTTTTTTTTTGCAGACAATCAATATATATATATACTTATAATTAAACGATATTTTGGTAATAAAATATCGAAATTAAATTTTAACTTAACAAGATATTTATTTTAAGCAAGTTCTCTGATAAAATTATAAATTAAAAATTGTACCGGTAATTTGAAAAGCAACAGACACTTTACTATTAAATAACACTATGTTGCTTTTCAAATTGCAACTTTTGTAAAATTTTGAATTTATAATTTTATTAGATCTTGTTAAATTAAAATTAAAATTTTATTACCAAAATATGTATAATAATATGCATATAAACTATTGCCAAGGTTTAATCAAGTTTATGGTTGTTCATGATATTAATATAAAATAGCATGTTGATATTTTTAATTAATTATTTTAATGAGTGTTAGTATTATTATTCAATAACTGTTTTTATGTAAATGCTGAAATTAGACCATGTGCAAAAATAACTTTGTTAGATTGGTTTTAATTAAATAAAAATGCATAAAAATTGAGCCAATAATTAGATTCCCTGTTTGGCTATCCCTACGAATAAAGAGCAGAAGAGGCGACGGAATAACAAAAGAAATATTTACTAAAAAAATAGTAAACGAGTGACACATAAAGCGCGTATTGATTCAGATTTACAGTTCGTTTCGCAACAAAATATTAGCACAAAATCAAACTTTTTGTCTCTATATCTGCAGTTTTCGCCATTCCTCTCCCATTCCTCCCATAATCAGAGCAATTGTTGTGATCCGAACTATTCGCACAAATAATTCTTAGCCAACAATAACTGCCGGTTCCGAAGATACTTATATCAGTTCACACCACACATACTAACAGTAGCTCTTCCTATACACCCGAAAACCACTGGAAAAGTCTTTTTCCTATTTTTATTGTTCGAGAAATTACTGATCGATGAGATCCGCGAAAAATGTTTTTGTTTTTATGCACTTTTAGCAGAGACTCTGAATGGAATGCCGTTTACATCCCGACCCCACATGTTATTAGACAGTGAATACAAATAAGAGGAACAGTATTATTAGGGCATTGATTGGAAAGAGAGAGTGAGAGTGAGATAGAAAGAGCTTTTATTTATTGAATTTTGCGGATCAGACGGAGTATAGTCTGAATTGTGGGTTAGAAACGATAGAGTATTATAGGAATGGCTGACAATACACAACAACTCATTAATCCTAATGGCTATCAATCAGTGCCGGCGAGAGAGAGAAAGAGAGAAAGAGAGAGAGAAAGAGAGAGAGAGAGAGAGAGAGAGCAGAAGAGAGAGGAAGAGCAAAAAAGAGAGAGAGCAGAAGAGAGAGGGAGAGAGAGCAGGAGAAAGAGAAAGAGCAGAAGAGAAAGAGAGAGAGGGAGAGAGTTAGAGCATGTAATCCATGCCTTAATTCTCTAATAATAAGACATTATTAGAGATAATCCTCTGAATTGAGTCAAACAAATGGATTGAATTAGATTTTATATATTATATTTTATTTCAATTAAATATAAGTTTAAAAGAATCTAATTTAAACATTGAGTTTGGATTACATATTAAATAAACTAGAAGGATAAGCTAGTTAAGTTTTGTCAAATTAATGTTAATATAAACACTTTTATTTATTTAACATGTTAAATTTTTATGCATTTGAGGGCTCTTTTTATTATAAATATTAATATTATTTGTTTGGATTGTATTCATTGTCTTAAAGACTGTCAATATTCTGCTCAATAGTTGATTGGACTGTCAAAGAGAAACGGGAGGACTGGTGGATAAAGGAGTCTAATGAAGCTAAATATTAGTTATCAAAGCGATCGTCAATTTGTCTGAGATAGTGAGGGAGAACGGGAGGCGCACGAGAACCGGCATTGCAGACAAATAAAGCAATCATACGATTAGTTTTCTATTGACAATACGTTTCTATTGACTAATGAATGCTTTGTTTTTGTTTCACTTTCTTCCCCATCACTACTCGCTATACTCCAAGTGCTGGTTATCTCTCAGTTTCCTATTCACTGTGTTTGAGCACTAATGAGACAGAGCTAACAGTGCCCTAACAGTGCCTATTAGTTCCATTAGGGTTAGTCATGTATAAAAGAGTAGTTAATCTTATAATACATATAGATTTGTATGTCATTTGTTGTTTTGACAATTTTGTTATATTTTTATTTTTTAGTATAAATTCTAATTACGAAAATGTTACTGTTATTTGAATCTTGTCACTTTATTATTATACATTTAGAATATTAATTTTCTACAATGTTTATTTTAAAATTTATAAGCTAGTGTGATTATAGATTTTCGTATAAATCTAATTTAACGTTGTGAGAAAGGTTATTAGTTTACCGAGTTATTTATTTTTCCCTTAAAACTAACCTTGATGTAGCTTATATATTAGAAAATATAATAATAGAAAAATATTTTCTCACAATTATTTTCTATTACTACAACAATAAAGTTTTAAAAACATTTTAACCGTAAATTCAAAAATAAAATTGATTTGAAAAATAGACAATTTAACAAAAATGTAAACACAATATAAAAATATTTTTTCAAAACCAATAATCATATAAATTATTCGGTTTTCCTGTTATACACTTCTCTATTATGTCGTACATATTGTTGATTACAAATACATTTATATTTAAGATAAAAAATTGTTTTTTCAATAACATTTCCAAAGTAATAATATAAGTGGCTTGATAAAACCGGAAACATTTACACTATTCTTATTTTACTATAAATATTATATGTTGCTAAATTGTATTTTAATAATTCTTTATTAAAATTTTTTAAGAATTTCACACATATAGCATATAACCAGTAAGTTTGGTATTGGCTTAAAAATAGCAATATGCTCCCAATTAAACATTAATTAAACAATTTTAACTTAACTCAAATTAGATTTTTAAAATTTTAACTTGATCATTATATACTTAATTAAGTCTATTTATATATTAAATTCACAAAACATGGAACAAGTATAAATTATTTTATATTAAATTACATATATATATAAACATTTTTATTTTCTGTTTTGGACTCAGAACCAGGCTCTTTAGATATACAGTCAGGTTCAGAAATGTGTAGCCAAAAACAAGATAGAAGAAATACCAGCACTCCAGCGCAAAAAATTTCA
>JAQFXP010001618.1:0-18380 GCA_034693685.1 Belba bartosi
TGGAATTGTTTAACATTGTTTCTATAGTAAATGGCTTTTGGTTTTAGTATATAAGGGATAAAAATGGAAAAGGGATAAAAATGGAAGGGACAGAATTGGACCTGGACTGTAGATATAAATCTGGGAATAGAATAATTAGAATGATTTTTCTGAACGGAAATCAAGTACTGAATCTGAATGATATGCTTTGCATATAAATACAGTAGTAATCCCTTAATCAATATATTTCATATGAGAATACCTATTGAACCAAATTAGAGGTAGAAAGTGATGATATAATAAACAAAAAAAGCAATTCATTCAATGCATTTCGTGGGAAAATAGAGACAAACACTGATTTGTAAGTTTGGGCACGAATTTGATAGAGCGGAGCACCAGATGCTCTTTAGTCAGTCGTGTATAACCATTCCAGAATCATCTCTACAGTTAATTAATTGCTTAAATTTAATTTTTTAAAAACATTTTATTTAAATGATTAAAATAGTCTAAAAACAGTATTAATCGACTCGTTTAGGCCGTATACTACTGGATATTCCGTGCAAAGTATGTCGGGACCACTCGTCTGGCAAACACTACGGCATCTTTGCCTGTGATGGGTGAGTATCACATTCTATTCGCTCATATCTTTGTGTTTTGGCAAATGTTAGTAAAGTTTATGCGATTCACTACAAGAGAGGCTTATATTGATCGCCGACTTTCCGATCAGTTAGAAATAAAAAGCTTTCTCTCAGTTAATGCCAAATGCGTTAACCAATAGTTCCTTTTGTTCGCAATTAAACACTGAGAGCGACCGCAACAGCGCCCGATCGGACACGTGCTCTCCTGTCAAATGCAATACACACTTTACTTCCTTTTGACTCAAACGCAAATCATATGATTTGATTGAATTAAAGCACTTTCACTAAAATATTTTCTCTCAATTATGTCCTAACAGTTGCGCCGGATTTTTCAAGGTATAGGTCCTATTCTTCAATACAATTCCATTTATGCCGTTTACTATTCGAGTCACTCGAGTCTAACATGTTTTGACAACTTTTCTAAATTACTAAATCAAATAATCAAATATAGCGATCCATTCGTCGCAATCGCCAATACATTTGCAAAGCCCGGGGTTTGAGTGCTAACAAGTGTCCGGTAGACAAGACTCATCGCAACCAATGCCGGGCCTGTCGTCTGAACAAATGTGCTGAAGAAGGCATGAATAAGGATGCGGTTCAGCACGAGAGAGGACCTCGAAATTCAACCATTAGAAGACAAGTGGCTCTCTATTTGAAAGACACGTCAGTTATTGATAGACTGGCCCTAACATCAACTTTTATGTCGCCATCACTACCTGTGTCATCGGCGCATATGTCAATCGCAACCAATTCAGCAATACGTCCGCAAACAACTAGTTCTGAAATCTCATTGCCTTCAAGTCTGGCATCAATTCCTCGTTTAATAGAATCAAATTCTTTAAGTCTAAGGCCAACAGCTGTATGTCATCCGACCCCAAAAGTAAGTGCAGAATAATATCAAAAACTTTTTCACTAACTTTACATAAAAATCTATAAAAGTTTGAAAAGAATGAAAACAAATTCTAATAGAATTCAATAGATTACTCAAAATGTCTTTTTTTAAAAAGCTTTTTGTGAATAAAAAACGATTTCTTATCTTTTAAATAAAGTTTTAATGAATAACTTTTGTTTACATTTACTTCAATTAAAATATCAAATTTATCAAAACATTAGATTAAATCTAAAATATGTCAATCGATTTGTCAATATGTAGTATCCGTTTCAATACAATTTGAGTGGATTCTTATCCTCTAATTGCGAGACTGTCTGCGAAACTGCAGCTCGACTTCTCTTCTATAACGTAAAATGGCTGAAAACTGTGCCATCGTTTGTCTCATTACCGATGAGAGATCAGGTTCGCTAACAATTCATTTTCATATTATTGAATTTAATCCATAAAAATCGATATTTGTGTTAAACAAATGCAATAATATATTAACTTTTCTTAACTTTCAATATTTGTTTAGTTACTGCTAATAGAGGAGGGCTGGAGAGAGCTGTTTATTCTGAGCGCCGCTCAATTCATGTTACCCATAGATATGGAACCACTAATAGCTTCGGCCGGTATTAACTCGAGTTCATTGTTGGCATCGAGTGAAGAGCCGGCGCTGAGTAGTGCCTCGAAAACAGAGAAATTCGTCACTTTTATGACTGAAATTAGATGTTTTCAAGAAATAGTAACCAAATTCAAAGAGATGAGAGTCGATACCACAGAATACACTTGTCTTAAAGCCATTGTTCTCTTCAAAACTGGTGAGCGTTTAATAACAATAACTATTCGAGTCTTTTGTATTCAATCGAGTCTTTTGTTGCTAAAAGTCTGTGAAAACGGAAACTTTAGCTTTACTTTAGTCTCGTATTGATATAAAACTATACATTATTTTATCGACATTTCCTCAAAGCAATTGATATACTAAGCAATTATTATACAGAAGTACATATAATGTATATTCCAGTGTTTGCCTCATCTTCTACAACATCCGCGACCACAGTTCATGAGCTGAGAGACGGGGCCGCCATATCAGTGTCTCAAGACAGGGCACAACTAACTCTAAACCAATACATTTCGAGTGCATATCCGACCCAACAGTCGTTCCGTTTCGGTAAACTACTTCTGATGTTACCATCTCTGCGAAGTGTGAGCGGAAACACAATCGAAGAACTCTTTTTCAGAAAAACTATTGGAAATATACCAATCGATAGATTGCTGTCAGATATGTATAAGTCAACTGATTTCTGACGCATTGCTCGAATGCCTATTGTTTTATTAGTTTTGAATTATTTATATAATTTAAAGACTTTGATGACTAATCGATCAAATTTGATAATTTGATGAAAGATAAGAAACGATAGAAGTGTTAGCAAATGTAGTGTTGAATGTAGAACAAAGTGTCCAGGACAAACTGAATATAGTGCTAGTGCTAGTGCTAATGCTAGAGCGCAGAGCGTATCCCATATCGGTGTAAACCACTAACATTTGTGTCACTTTCGAATCGTAAAGTGAGTCCCAGAGCGACAAAACGTCTGCTGTTGTGCTCTGTATTTGATGTGCTTTTGTATTTCGACTCCCAATCAGAGTTTCGCCAATTTTGCGTTCAATACATTCAAAACTTTTAATAGACTCTCATATTTCGAACCAATTCGAGCCATAGCTAGTATTGGCTTCTCTTTTCAACTGTTCCTCTTTGTAGTGCTCTCACAGTTGTTGAAATCAGGCCTAAAAGGCAAGAGATTAAACTGAATTCAGTCACTAAGCCGTCTCTGAGCCCCCTCTCAGCCATTCGCCAATATGTTGGCTTCTACTTCCAGGTGCACCTCTGGCCCGCTATGCCTGGCTCTGGCAATAGCAATGGCGCGGTGTAGGGCACAGGCAGTGGTGCTGAGGCTGAGCTGTATTTTGGTCAATAACAATGTATACACTATTACAATATTAAATTCGAGGGGAGATGTAATCACAATACACGCATGATTTGCTCCAATAGCTTAAATAGTGGTCTTCTGCATGTCATCCAGTTATGCCATTCCGGTTATGCGATTCCGATGCCATTCCATAGCCCGTAGTGCACTGTTTGGCCGCTTTTAAGATATTTGGTCGTAATTATCGACTTAAAACGATAACCATCTCATTTAGGGTATGATAATGGACTTAGACATACATTAACTCAACACTAGTTAGGCTTGAGTTTCAGTTTGTCAAATGGACAGACCCTTCACTCTAGTGCACAGCACAGAGCCCAACAGGACTGACATTATCTCTAAATTTTGTTATCATTTATCTCAACCCAACTTAACGTTGAGTACTTTTTTCGATATTCTTTGCATTAATGAAAACTTTTCAATAGTTTTATACAAATAATAGTTTTAAAACAAATTAGTGTCGGCTCTGTTTGTGAGACCAAATACTATGAACAGTGAAGAGTCGGCACTCCTTCACACTTCCAGAAGGAAAGACATGTTTTATTGAAATTGTTATAAAACTTATATTCGTTGTACAGACTATAGACTTTCAAATGTAAAATCATTTCAATTACCTATAGATTCCAATCAATTGTATGAAAGATTTGAAATAAATTAAACGAAAATTTACTGAAAACATAAAGGCTTTTATTTAAATTGTAAATACTCTGTAGTTTGAATTTTCAAAAATATTTCCGTCAATTCGTGTTTTAATTTGATTTTTTTTTAATATAAAATTACAATTAAATAACTGAATTATTATAATCGATTTCCAAAACAAACAAAAATATTCCTAATATTGAGAGCAAAACAATGACATTAGAAGAGAATATAAGTGTTAGGGCTAAGCCAGTGATGAAACTGATCCGATAGAGCACTACTGGCAATGCGAATGACGAGATGACGAATCCAGTGGTCGTGAAATAGATCCAATCGCAAGCAACTGATCCGATGTCTAATTTGTCGTCAGAACAACAGTTCGGTAATAGAGTCGGAATCGGACTCAATATGTAAAACAACGAAATCAATAATATGAACCAATTTTGGTCTAATATACAACTTGTTATCAATGCTGTCATTCCCAACACAAAACTAAACGCCAATGCAATTAAATTACGCAATTCTGACATATTTTAGTCAATCTATAATCAAATAAAATGCAAAACTATAAATTAAATTCTACTAAAAATCATACAAATTATAGAATAATTTACAAATATTTAAATTTAAAAATTAATTGAAAAACTTTATGGAAATAGATATCATTATTCTTTATTAGATCTCGCGCTTAAGTAATGAAACAATGTATATTCCAAAAATAATTTTAGAAAACTGCTTATTTTACAAAATTAGCTTTAATTGTGTAAAAACTACTTTTATTAAAATTAACTAATAATTACTAACAATGTAACTAGCTGTCTTAACGATTAAAATTTGCAGTTTTTCGATCTCAATCTTTAGATCATTTTTAAAATTAACCTTCAACAAATTTACAAATTCCGCTAACATTTCTAACGGAAAATTATTTAAGATTAAGACTGATTTTAACTTAGTTAATTTAGAATAGTTTTATAAATTTTTAAAATTTAGATTGACCAAGATTTAGACCTTGTCCGTTGTTGGCCAAGCTTATTAGTATAATCATTACGTCAAAGTTTTAGAAAAATTTCATTGCAGTGCATTGTTCAGCTAGTTGCATTGTAAGAGAACAGTTTAATATAAAATGTTGCTAAAATTTGATCAAAATCTGAACCAGGAGTCATTATCTGGGCAAAATTGTTAATATTATCAATATTGTTATATTAATTTTTTATATCAACATTGTAACAAACAGGTGTCTATCGGTTACAGTCAATTTAATTTGATTTTCTTCTTCTAATAACAAAAGTTTAAAATACAAACAAAATGTTTAAAGGCAAAGGATATCAAAAAGTAACAAGTAGAAAACTTAGAATAGACGAGAAAAGTATGTGACTATAGGACAAAAAGTTAAAAACTTATTATTCGACACAAGTTCCAAAAAAAGTTTTTCAGCAAAAGTCAGGCATTGGATGAATGATTTGCTTTTGAAGTCTCTCTTTTGGGACTGTTTGCAGATTTTGCGCAATAGTAGGCATTCGAGTCATTCAAATGTTTGTTTACAAAAAAGTTTTTGACTTTTGGTTTAATGTTTGGCCGAAATCTGATTATTTTGTTTAGATTTTTGAATTATGAAAATCAAATCAATTAAATATTTATTTATTCTATTGTTATTCATATTTAGTGTCTATTTTCTCAATTTGTTATTATTATTATTATATTTTATGTCAATAATAATTGTCTCGATTTTTGGAATTTACTTCGGAATCAAATTAAGTGAAAATAAATTAATTAAATATTTTGAACGAAATTGTGATAAAAATGTATTGAATTCGAAGCCAACTATTGAGACAATTAGTGCCAAAACTGAATCGACGGAAAACTACTTCAGGACTCGAACTCTCGTTTCGCCAAATGTCGACCAATTGGTGGAACAGATAATTGATTACAGTTTAAGAGATTTTGTGTTGAATTGGTTTCAGGATTTGGTTAATAGCAATGAAAACGAATTAATTGGAATAAAACTAAAGTATTTGTTAATGTATTTAACGTTTATTCAAATCAATTAAAAAGTGATTTATTTTTGAATCAATAGAAACGAAATTTGGGAAATAGTGTCGAATATAGTCTTCAGATTCAGAAAAATAGATTTCGTGAAACTTATGACTAAAAACTTTGTCAATCGATGTCTAAAACACTTCCAAAAGATTACAATCTGTTTGTCAAACAAAGAGAACACAAACAATGTCTATGTCTTGAGCTCTCATTTGTCTGAAGAGAAAGAGTTGGAATTTATCCGAAAATTAACTGAATTTTTGTTAACAATTCTCTTGCAATCGAATTACTCGAAAAGCAAACCTTTAGTCCATTTGTTGAGAGAAATACTTTCGGTTCAGATATTGAATGCAATTAATCTGATTTGTGATTCGATTTATTTAAACCAAAAACTATTGGATTACTTAAAATGGCATAAAATAGAGTTAGAGAAACACAGACAGACCTACGCCTACGCCGAGACATACGAACACTTCATTCAAATGATTAACCAATGCTGTGATATCGAAGACCTCAAACGGATCCGATTCCAGACAATCAGTGAAATAATGTCGGCGACGGTTATCAATAATCTGAAGAAAGAGCGCGGAATAGATCTGAATGAGAAGATGTTTTCCGGACCAATCACTTCCGCCAAAGGAGATCTACTTCAGGCTAGGAATCTGAAGCGATATATAAATCAATTAACTTTTGCCAAAAATCAATGCGAAAAACGCATTAATGCCATCAATGGTATGAGTGGTCGTGAAGTGAATCTACAAAACGACCGCTTATTGTCTTCGGATGTATTGCCGCAACCGAATCACAAAACAGTTCTCGGATTCAAAGTTATTATTGATTCAGACATTTGTAGGTCTTATCTGAAGAAGTTTATGCAATACTCACTCATTAGTAGTTCCAGTAGTCCTGAGACTCGAAGACATTTAATAGTGTTTTGGGAATCAGTGGAACAGTTGTCGAAACAAGAGATTTCGAAACAATACGAAATCGCAAACGAAATCCTAAGTCATTCCAACTTTAAGTCAAATTTTATTAAATTAATTAATTTATCCAAAAATACATTGAAAGCAATGGAAGAGTTTGTTTTGGGGAACAGAGGACCCGAAGCTTACTTTATAGCACAAAACCTGGTCTACGATATTCTAGAGCACAGGTATTATCCACTCTTTATTGTGAGCGGCGAATACGACCAAATGTGGGACCAATTTCAGGAGACAATCGAAAACAATTCTGATTTAATGTCTCAACAAATCGATTCCGAATCAGATTCAAGTGAAACGAATTCGAATGACTTTCGAGATCAGAGTTTAGTCGATATAAACGAATCTATTGTTGAGATTCACGTTTCGGAAACAAAACTAAAATTAGAGAAATTGAGTCAAAAGTTGAATGACAAGAGAAATGCTTTGAAGGCTTTGAAGAAAACCGAAACCGAAAAACTCACTAATAGTTTGATTAATGTAAACCAAAAGTTGATTCAAATGTTGGAAAACGAAATCGAAAACATCGGCAGAGAATGCAATCGATTTGAGGCACATCTCGAGTGCGCAGAGATGTGGGTCCGAGGAATGGGGAACTGGAGGGCAGAGGTGCACAACATTGAGTTGGATTACAGCGATGGATATTATTTGGCAATTATTATAGTCCATAGAAGCGACATAACTGAGAATTCATCCAATGGTTGGATAATTGGCCGCAATTTCCAACAGTTCTCTGATTTGAAGCGAAAACTGAGTAAATGTTTTCCTAATTTAAAACGATTTGAATTACCAAAACATCGCAAAAATTCAATTGTAAACGACTCACAACTTAAGACAATTAAACAAAAATTGCAAACATTTCTCAATTTATTGACATCTAATGAGAAGATATACCGAAGCGAAGAACTATTTCTATTTCTATCGCAAAGCGACGACAGTTTGAGACAACCCCTAAGCAAACAACTGAATGCGCCCTCCATTCGGTCAAAGCTCTTCCCATTCGCTAATCTGTTTGGCATAAGTCGTGACACTTATGAAAGTCGTTGTTCAGAACCCAATACCGAAGACATCGAACGTTTCGAAAATCAGTTTTTGATTCTAAATGAGTTGGAAAACGAAGACAACATTAAAGACGATATCGCAGAACCACTCTATGACCTCATTAGTGAGATATTCGAATTGAGAGCCGTCTCTAAGTGGTTGAGACGCAGTCTTATGACTTTCGTTCAGATGACTTACGGACTAAGTATTTGTCTTTTCATTTGTTTCTAATTTTAGTTAAAAAGCTTCAGATTTTGACTAAATATTCCATAAAAGCTATAAACAAACAATTGCGTCAATCCGTTCAATTCGTTTGTTCCGAATCTATGGTCCACTACTACTTGAGTTCATTTCGCGATTCTTTTTGGCCCAACGGAACACTCTCTGAGCCCTGGCCTCAGAGTTCGGATGAGGAACGGGAGAGAATCCAAATACTGGCGAAACAGCATCTCTTGAATAGCATTCCTGAAGTGTTTAACAATCTTTTGGGTCAACAGAACGTTAGGAAAGGAATCGTTAAAGTGTTCGATGGACTCCAAAACCATTTACTAAATAAACAGTTGTTTTATGTAAGTAATTGTTGACAAAATCAAATCCAATCAAACGATATGTTTTGTTTCTATTTTTAGGAACTAATCGAAACTTTTATGTTTGAATTCGCGCCCGAATTGAAAAGTTATTAATATATAAAAAAATAAATATAATATTTTTTTAATTTCTAAACTCGATTCAAAACTTTATTTTTAATAATTAAATTAAATTTAATGATTACTAGGAATTTGATTGTTTCTAAAACTAGTAATCACTTGGAATTTCATCGATAATTGTTGGCTACAAACGGCTCAGTTCTCGTAAACCCAAGACTCCTGATTGGGCGACCATTCCGTCAGTTCTTTCGGATTAAACCAAAGAGCGATCTCTTTGTTAGCGCTTTCGACTGAATCGCTTCCATGGATTATATTTCTGTTCGAATTAATGGTTTAAACGTAAAGTCAATGCAATTTTCAATTCAACTAAAACTCATAAAAATCGATTTGAAATTTGAGACTAAAATTATCATTACTTTCAATCTCTTAATGATATGTTCGCTCGACTCAAAACATTATATTTATAATTATTTTATTTGAAATGACTAAACGATTAAACATAATATAAAATATAAGAAAACAACTAAAATGATTAATCAATAAATGATTGCAAAACTACATTAATCCGGATCTGTATTCAAGGTTAGAGAAAAATCTGAGTCTTCAGTAATACGACCCATACTTTTGGCACTAAAAACTGCACAATCCCTTCCCTCTCCCCTCCCCTTTACCTCCCTGTTCGACACAATGAATGTATGCATACCTTCCGGTCTGAATACATAAGTCTCCTCTAATAGTCCCGGGCTTAGACTCGGCCGGATTGGTCTCCCCGAGCATCACACGCCCGGTCTTCACGACATTGAGTCCCTCCCATACCATCGGCACGACTGGACCCAATTGCATGTATTGGATCAAACTCGGGAAGAATGGACGGGCAGACAGATCCGCATAATGCTTCTGCAGGAGCTCTTCGTCGGCCTATCATTGCATCGATTTAATCAATATTTCAATTAATATATAAAGTATTGAATTGAATCACATTTATTGGTATAGTAATGCAAAAGTGGTTTATCTATTGATAACAAATGACATATAAATGGCAATCAATTCATTCAAACATTTAATTATCGAAAATATAGGAAATAAGGAATAAATGAATTAATGTTTAAATTTCATACATTCATGAACTTAATGGCCACTAATTTGAAGCCCTTCTGTTCAAACCGTTTGATGATTTCCCCTACCAGACCCCTCTGGACTCCATCCGGTTTAATCATTATAAAACTTCGCTCTTTATTGGCTGCCATTGCGGTTGATATCCAAGAAATAAGTGACAGAATCGTACAAATCATACAATAAGTCTAAGTCAAAGCGTGTACTGAATGCCGACGTCAACTCGTCAGAGCACTGATCATAGAGATCAACATCAATGAGCTCTGACCGACGCTCAGCCCTATGTTAAGCTTTACTTTCTATTACTAGTATTGGAGCTCAACCTCTGGTTTGTCACTAGAGTTGGATATAAATTGAAGTTTAAATTTATAGACTTTTTGTTGATCTTTTAAACTGAAATTTGCGATAATTATCCATAAATTATATTTATTATACTTTTAAATATGTGAGATATAACTTAAAATATATAAAAACATATAAGAAAAAGAACCAAAATTACTAAAACATGTTATATGAAAACATGTGCAAAATGTTTGGATTATTTTGCATTAAATAAATTGGTTTTCATTTAACCCGAAATAATGTCTAAATCAGAATCTATTTCAGAGACAATCGACAACAAGAGATCCAAACGAAGAAGAATTGACAATGAATTGAATGAAAAGACTTTGGAATCTATTGTCTTCGGCCGGGAATCAGACATTTTAGACAATATTAGAAACAAATCGAAAATTAATGAAATCGATAAAAGTATTGAAGTCTTTGTTGACAAAGATGTCACCGAAGAAGAAACACCAGAAGTGACCGACAGTGAAGACAATGAAGACTCAGATGACTCGAACTCACGAGAAGACGACATTAATTATAGCAAAAGTGAGTTTGAATTGGAGTCGAATTATGAAGAGTTGTCTTCAGAACCGAAGAGGAAGAGTGTTTGGACTGATGCGGACGATCACATAGATGTGTCGGATGCGCTCAAATCGGCCAATAGTTTGCCGAAGAGAGTGACCGTAAATGACAAATACAAACAGTTTTTGGACAATAAGTTCATTGATTTGTATAAAACCCCGAAATGGGCGACAATTGAAGACAAGTCCCAAAGAGAGGGAATGAGTCGAGAGTCGAGTGATAGCGAAGACAGTGAAGACGAACTGATCCGAACGGCGCAGAACTTTAAGGTTAAATCCGATAAACTGGAAAAAGGAGTTCTTGCGATCAAAAAGTGCACTCATTTGACGAATAACAACAAAATTAAGGTTTTTCTAACATTTGTTCTCTTTTTTTAAATACAGTATAACTTAATTAATGTGAAAATGTTTTCCAGTCTTCACTAAATTGTGTTCAATTCCATCCGACCTCAACAGTGGCAATGGTCTCTTCGCCGAACGGAACCGTAAGACTGTTTCAAATTGATGGCAAAATCAACGCCAGAATACAAACAATTGATTTCAAAGACTTTAAGATAGAAATCGCGAAATTCAATAAAAATGGCGAAGAATTGATTGTCGGATCTAAGAGAGAGTCCGGGTTTTACTACTACTACGATATGATCGCCGGAAAGATCGTTAAAATGCCGTTCATTAACGGAAAACAGAAGTATTCGTTAGAAAAGTTCGTTCTTTCAAACGATCAAAAATATATGGCTTCGAAAGGAAACGACGGATTCGTTAATGTTTTGACCGCAAGATCTAAAGAACACGTCTTTGATCTGAAAATGAATGGCGAAGTCATGTCTATGGCTTTCAGCGATGACTCAAATTTGCTGTTAAGTCACGGAAATGAGGGAAAGGTTTATGTTTGGGATATTAGGAAAAGACAGTGTATTAACAGGTTTATAGACGAGGGATGTGTTGCGGGCACTGCCATCGCATTGGCGCCCAATTCCAAGTACTGCTGCACCGGATCTGATATGGGAGTCGTGAATGTCTATAAATTCAATGATGTCTTAACCCAAACACATCCAAAACCACTCAAGTCTTTAATGAATCTAACGACACAAATATCTGATTTGAAGTTCAACCACAGCTCAGAGTTAATGTTGATGTCATCCAATGCTAAAGACAATGCCATTAAATGCGTTCATATCAAGAGTTTAACTGTTTATTCGAACTTTCCGTTCGCCGCCAAAAATTATGGCCGTATTTACGATTCAGACGTTTCGCTAAACAGCGGTTATCTCACGTTTGCCACTAATGGCGGAACCGCTCATCTCTTCAGATTAAATCATTTTTCCAATTATTGATTTGTTTTTTGTACTTAAATATTGAAATTAAATAAAAGAGTATTTATTTGAGTTAACATTTCATACATTTAAGGAAAGCCGGATTAATTTTTATTGAATTAACCCGAATTATATAACTCTGATCAAAGAACAAAGTCTTTTATATTAATTGTGATTTTACAGTTCAATTGCTACGGATTATATATTATTTGATTAAATTAAATTATGATATATCTTGGTACATTTATATAAAGAATTCCAAAATAGTAATACAGATAGTTATTAAAAAAATATTTAGTAGCTATTGCAATTATGCAACTGAATTATATTTAAAATTAATTTTTTAGTTATAACAAAGACTAAATTATAAATTATTTATTTTTAAAGAATGCAATTATTAAACCTTGATTTATATTTATTTCAATTGTTTAATAATCAAATCAGATATATATAAAGCTTAAGATTATATACGAAATAGCTTTATGTGGATTCTATAATATTACACTATATTCTATATAAATTATATCTATAAAAGTGATAAAACGACACAATGTTCTCACTCTCAATGCCAGCTTAGAAGTCATTTAGATAATCAAGGTTAGTTCTTGTGAATTTTATATATATATATATAATTGGAATATTTAATATTAAAGATAACATTTATTGACATTTAAATAAATTTATTTAAAAATTGGTCTTTTCCAGAGATCGAGATCAGGCAAAAATCCCCCCGTGATTTTGAAAATTTTTTGGGTTTTTTCCCCAAAATTAGGAAATTTTCCATAAATTGGTGCTAAATCCGGTTTAAATCTAGTTAATTTAGCTAAATTTAGTTTAAATCCAGTTAAATTAGGCAAAATTTTATCATAAATATATAGGTTTTTGAGCGTTTTTAGAAAAATCCCCTTTCTGATCCCACCCTAGGTTTTTGGCCAAAATTTTGAGAAAAATCTCTCCCCTGATCCCCCCTGGATCGGCCGACCTTCTCGATCTCTGGTTTTTTCTAAATTAAAAGTAGAAAAATTTTGTTTAAAATATTAAACAAACAAAAAATAATACAATTGAATTGCACAGAGTAAACAAGAAGTTAATATCTAACATGCTATAAACGAGTTGTACTGTATATATAATTTTGATAATTAATTTTTTTTAAATTACTCTGTATATACACTATGTTTAATAAACATTTTTACAATATATACTGCATACATACAATGTATATATTTATGTTTTTTTTAAAGCAGGAGATTTTTTTCATATTAAACTTTATTTTTTTTATTCATATATTACATTGAAATGTATTTTAATGATTATTAACAATAAATAAATTAATTTAATTTATTAAATTATTTTTAGTAAACAAAAAAATATTCTAATGTTTTAATCATAAATTAATTAATAATTTTAATAATATATGTTTGCTTACGATATAATATTATAAAATGCTTTTATAATCAAACTAATAATTTAATTATAAAAATTGATTATAGAAGACAAACTAAAAATTATTGTTAAAAATAATAAAAGTAAAATCAATTATATTAATAATTTAATCAAATTTTTTTTATCAGTTTTGTGATTAAAAAAAAATAATCAAATTAACGCTAATAGTTGCTTGTGCAAACATAGAAGCAATTGGAATGTCAATTTAGTGCAAGCAAAAAACCATTCTATATAGACATACGTAATAATTAATTTATTTGATTTAAATTACTGTATTTGAATTCTTTGATTGATAGTCAAAGACGAAAGTCCTAAGTTTCATATTTGGTAGTAATTAATACAATTGATTATTATAAAATAAGTGCAAATTAGTTGAAAATTAGTTTTTTAAAAATATATTTGTATTATATATTATTGTTCTATAATATTAAAAATCTGTAAATTATTTTTATTATAGATAAAAATTATTTACACAACTTTTTAAATTAAAAAAAATCTAATCTTATTTTAAAATGTTGAAAATCTGTATTGGAATACTTGGAGTAATTGGCTTAATTTTTGTAATAGCTGGTTCAGTAATTTTAGGAATATTTCCCGAAATACTTAAAAGTAAAGTCAAAGAGGTATTTGAATTTTTCAAATTATATATATTTTTGAATATTTAGTATAATTAATTTAAATATTTTTTTGTTATTTATATTTAGAAATTTTTTTAATTAAATAAATCTCATATTTAATTAATTTAAGTAGAAACCGAGTTTAGGTATTTTTACAATTATTTTTTTGATTTTACCAATTGAATTTATGTAATTACCAATTATGTTTTTAATTGTACCAATGCAAATATTTTAGTAATAATTAAATTAAATTTATTAATTATTTATTTTACTGTTATATATTATATATATTTATGAAATCAATTTTTTGAAATAATTAGCCTTATGTCATAACATTTTGTTGTTTATATTTATATATTTATATCAAGAGATATATTAGTTTTAATTTCTTGTATTTAAATACCATTAAGTACAGTATTTCAAAAAATTAGGTTCGTATTAATAAAAAACTATCAAGCTGACTATAAACCTGGAAAACTATATTTAGTTATAATATATAATTAAATAATTTTTTAATTTAAAAAATACTCTAAACTAAATTTAATTAATATATTCACTTAATAGGAATTACCATTAATCCCCTTAAATGGAGATTCGTTTGAAAGATGGGAAACAACAAAAGTACCGCTTTCTATGAAATTCTATGTATTTGAACCAAAGAATGACAACTTTAAGTCATTAGATGACATTGAATTGGTAGAGAGAGGACCGTATGTTTACACAGAGACCCGACATAAAGAGAATATAACTTTTAGCCATGATCATGATATACTGACGTATATGGAGAGAAAAAGCTATGTTTTCTCAACGAAAGAGTCCGATGGACTCAACGATACAAACGACGAGCTTAGTTTTGTTAATGCTCCTGATTTGGTAATTATATATTTAAAAACTTTTAATTTTAACTAAAATTTGTAAATTACAAACAAATAAGTGAGGGATCTATGAAATAAGAGATTATAATAAATGACACTTTGGTTTTTGATCTAACAGTAAAAGTGTTTTAGTATTTTTGCATTTATTGAAATATAACTAAATTATAAATTATTTATACAAGCATTTTACCAAGGAAGTGCTCACCGGTGTTAGCTAAATACTGAAACAACTTTAACCACTATAACTGCTAGAGGCTAGATATGATCAATGGCCATAACCAAAACTTGTAGTGAGCTCTCAAAGTGGTAAATAAAATAAATTAATAAAATCCGATTAAAACCCCGATTTTTATTTCAATCTAAGGATTAAAAAGTCTAGCAGGATTCTTAGCGCCCCTAGATGGCAAAAATATATACATGTTTTAGTGTTGGATCAGTTAGATCAAAGATATTCAAAGATAAATAACATAATATTTGATGCAAGTTTTTGTGCAATATAACATAGTCATAATTGTTAAACTGAAGAAATATTTGTAAATTTGCATAAATGTTTAACTTATATTATTATACTAAAAATAAATTATAATTAACTTAATTTTTTATTAATATAAAATATTAGGGAGTTATTTTCAATACAAATATATATATACCAGATGGAAAAAAAGCTTTTGAAGATCTAATCAACAAGAGCAGTGCAACTCCAAATGAAATGAACTTATATTTAAAAAACAAAGTTGTTGAATACTTTTTTACGGGAGTAAATGCTCAACTTTATATGAATTATAATCCATATATACAACTGGCTCGTCCGAATGCTTGGAAGCCATTTTCTATTAACCAGGTAAGATTTCATTAGAATAAAATTTTAAAATGTAAAATTAAAATAAACAAATTTTAGGGTTTAAGTTATTTAGAAGAGCAATGGTCTATTAAAACTGGTAAAAATAATATTGATGAAATTGGACAAATTCAAACTTTTTGGAATAGAGAGTAAGAATATTTTGCATTAATTTATTGTATTAAAGAATTTATTTATTTAATTGTTTTAAACTTTAAAATTTAAAGTTTCCCTCAAAAAATGTTACTTGAGAAATTTATATAAATACTGAAATTTTAAAATACTATTTACGAGTCAACTTCACTTACAATTATACAAAAGTTTTATCTCTTAGTAATTAGTAGAAATGATTAATTATAAAAGTTTAATATTTTTGTTATTACAGTCTATCCCGCTTAGTGTTAACCTGCTTATAGTGAATCTCGCTTATAGTGAACGAATTTTACAGAACCGAGCGATTTACTATATTCGCGATAGACTGTAGTACTTATTAGTAACTTATTAGTTTAGCTTGTCTCACTTTATTTAAGTTATTTAATATTGTTTATATATTTTAAAACTAAAAATTCCTTTAAGATAATTATTTAAAAAATTAAACTGCAAGATGTGTGAAGTAATTTTTAAAAATCTAAAAAATTAATCTCTGAATTAATTTGAGTTATGTTCCAGAGTAATTTTTTAATTTTGCTTGCATTGAAGACTTTTTAATTATAAACCAGATTGAACAGATCAAGATCACTATATAACTATTCGATAGTAAATTTTCTAAAATCTTCTAATTTATCAAACCTAGATTTTATTTCTGAAAATAAACTAGTTTAAAATTATTAAATAAATTTAAATAAATTTAAATATTTATTAATAAAAATGTTTTATTTTTTTAAAAAGAAATACAACGAATAATGCTTTTAATGATTTAATTTGGAATATTAATAATACTGATATAAACGCAACAAATTGCAATAAACTGAGTGGAACGGATGGTACTATGTCTAAGCCTTCGTTATCTAAAGACGATGTTCTCTATGTCTTTGAACCACAGCTTTGCCGGTATTTTTGATTTTTAATATATATAATAAATTAAATCAAAATTAAAAATTAATTCAATATTTTTAGATCCGTTTACTTAGAATTCATTAAAGAGACTGAAGTTAAAGACATACCGACCTATAGGTTCGGTATTCCAGACAAATATTTCCAAAGTCCTCTAAAGAATCCTGATAATATATGCTATTGTCAAGAAACTGATATCAAACAATGCAATAGAACCGGTCTTTTGGATATATCCCATTGCGGGCGAAGAAGTCTTTACTCACCAGTAATCATGTCTTCGCCATATTTTCTTCGATCAGATTCAGACTTACAAACGAAGTTTGGATTAAAGCCAATCCATGAGTTGAATGACGATAATTATGGAACTTATTTGGATATCGAACCCGTAATTAATTTTTTAATTTTATTATTTATAGAATTATTTTAAAATTTTGAACAAATTTGGGAACAGATCACAGGAATGGTCTTAAAGGCAGTTCGAAGATTACAAATGAATTATCGAATTAGTGCTAAAAATATAAATACAATTAAAACTACTGACTTAAAGGCATTTCCTAAAAATAAGTGGCCAGAGTAAGTATTTGCAATTATAATTCTAAACAATAAGTTATTAACTATTTTTGGCAAATTTTATTAGAATGTATCAAATATTAAATAATTCAAAAGATCAAGATTATATTATTCCTGTTTTTTGGGTCGAAGAGGTATTGTACTTATTTAATTATATTAATATTGGATTTTTTAAATAATAAAATTTGTATTAAACAAGTTAATCCATTAGTCGTATTAAATGTGATTAATAAATTAGTATTTTTCTTAAATCTTTTACGCATTGAACCACTCATAATGACCAGACGGGCGAAGCGGACGACGCGTCGGCCAATGAGTTCAAGTCTAAGGTTACGAATAAAAAGAAACTGGCGGTCGGTCTCTCTATTGCCGCTATAGTTGTCGGCGGTTTGATGACTATCGCTGCTATATATCTCTTCATCCGCTCGAGGAGATGAGATCGACATAATTTGAATTATTATTTGAATATTTATTTTTAGATAATGTTTTAGATATTTTATTTGAGAAATACTCAAAATTCATATTTTTATTTTGTAAAATTAAAAAATAATTTAATTTTAAGTAAGAGCACTAAAATTTAAATAGTATTAAAAATAATCTTGAACAAATTACTAAATTAAAAAATTTCTTAGCTGATAATTATGATTAATGATAATAGAATAAAATTCATTAATTTGATATGTTAAATACAAAATAAAATAATGTTTCCAAATCAATCCTTTATTTATTAAACAAATTATGATGTTTTATGATCACTGGCCTGTCGGCTGATTCCTTACAAAACATACTTTTTGTTGGTTTTCAGGACTAAAACCAATCCAAACCAAATGGATTGC